>SCLG01000520.1:75554-94817 GCA_004367875.1 Oikopleura albicans | reverse complement strand
ATTTGCATTTGTTCATCATATTTTTGCTATTACGTAATCAACACAGTCAGGGCAATCTTGTTGTTTAGTTTACACAATATTGTAAAGCAGATATATTACAAAAGTGAACATTTTTTTTGAACATTATTTTTTTCAAAATTAGAAACCAACAAGTTTTTGCTCTCCGACGCATCTAGCGTGATTTGAATCAGTTGGGTCGATTTCATCGTTAAGGACCAGTACACCGACTTGAACCTTGTTGAGGCAGTTGTCGGTTAAGGCATCAGTTTTAACCAGGTCCATAACGGCATCCGAGAAACCGGACATTGTTACCCAAGCCATATCTTTTTTAGCGTTTGATTTAGCGTCGGTTCCGCCATTCAACAATCGGCTAAAACACGTTTATTATCGAAATGCAAAAAATTGATATCAATAAAAGCTTGATAAAAATTACACAGGGTGCGCCGTTAACCGGCAGCGCCTACGCTATTTGCCGTTAACCGGCAGTTTTTTGACCGAAAATTTTCCAGNAAAAACGCCTACGCATGTACTCATTAAGCAGTCTATTTGCTATTAACCGGTAGGTTTCCAAAAAAATTTTTGTGCCGATTAATAGGTTACCCTGTGTATAGCTCAAAGAACTCACTTGACCTTATAGCGGTCAAAATGACGAATGTTAAAACATAAATAACCTAAGACGTCTTCCGCCTACGCATGTCCCCATTAACGGGACTATTTGCCGTTAACCGGCAGGTTTTCAAAATATGGTGCCGGTTAACGGCGCACCCTGTGTATAAAAAAAGAATAAAGCCTATCTTCCCCATTAAACTCTACCGGTCGAATTTCATGAAAGTCGGCCAAGCGTTTCTAGTATAGTTTCTTGGCATATTTTAAGATGCCAGATTAATTCCAGTCATTTATTTTTTAACCTACACGAACGGCGATTTCAACTCGTCAAGGGCTTATAAAGACCAATTTTCCCCTTTTTATTTTGAACTGGGTGACCTCCTTTCTCCCCTCTTTATAAATGCCGCATTAATCAAGGGGGGAGAAAGGAGGGGCACCCAAGTTCCAAATAAAAAGGGACAATTACCGATTTTCATGAAACTCAACCGGTAACCACAAAATTTCAATAAAACCGCCAACTAGGGCAGAAGCTTTTACACTTTTTTTACAGAAAGTGTTCTTTGAGTCAAATGTAAAAAAATCATATGAAAATTTTTTTAAGGCGCAAAATAGAGAGCGCGCCAAATAAGCACTTTTTTTGCCAATTTTAACTGTATTTAATTTTTTCACCGTTCATACTCTAGCCCATTCGGTGGTTCAAAAAATTGCTCGAAAAAAGTTTGAATTTGATTAAATTCAATCGTTTAGTTATTTTTTGCAACCCACGCATTACCCAGTTTAGTCAACAAAATTTAATAAAATGCAAATGAGTTATTATATTTAAAAACTGTGCCAAACGGCACAAACAACATCGTTTTTTTACCTGAATTGCATTGTGTATGATCGTCTTGCCGAGTCTCCGTCCCATCTCAAGTATCCATTATAATTTCCATAAATGACCTCCGTGTCTTTTTGGAAAACGTCAAATTGAACAGTTTCGAGGTCACGGATAAACGGTTGGCCACACTCTGTTCGCGAGAAAATCAAAAAGGCGACATAGTCGGACGTTTGAGGGTCAAAGTCGGCTTGATTTCGGTCTTGCATGTTGACCTGGAATGAGAGCGCTCGGTCACCGACCCGGCGTGGGTTGGCAAAACCGGATTTTTTCCAGTTGACGAAAAATGATCCACTGGCGTCCAAGTAGTCAGCGCATGGTGGCAGAGTTGTGGTGGTGGTAGTGGTCGTGGTTGTAGTGGTTGTTGTTGTAGTGGTCGTTGTGGTCGTGGTAGTAGTGGTGGTAGTGGTAGTTGTAGTGGTGGTAGTGGTAGTTGTTGTGGTGGTAGTGGTAGTAGTCGTTGTGGTGGTCGTCGTAGTAGTGGTAGTAGTTGTGGTAGTTGTGGTCGTCGTTGTTGTGGTCGTCGTGGTTGTGGTCGTCGTGGTTGTGGTCGTCGTAGTAGCTATTTATGGAAGAAAAGGTAATTTTGATGTGCGCTTTTGCACACAGAGCATCATCATTATCATCATTATTGCTATCACTTGCTATCATTAGCAACATCTCATCAAAAACAAACATCAGATTTTTGTATAAATACGAAAAAAGTGATGCTCATTTTTGATCATTTTTTCGTTTTTCAATAAAAACTGTTTTTTTATTGAAAAACATGTGCTTATTAGCTTTTTTGAATATAGACTTCGTATACCATATATGTCTCATTTTCTATATAATCTCAATATTTGATTTTTCTTGTTGTGGGCGCCGGACTTATATGGGTTAGAAGTGAGAATAAATTCAAGACCCGCCGTGCATTATTCAAAGGTTAAATTCACTGACATCCATTCATTATGGCTGGCTTGTTTAGGCGTTAGAATTCAATAAACTATTCACGAAAAAAACAGAATCTTAATATTTTCGATAAAGTCATCAGAAATACAATTTTATTCAAATGTATAGGGAATGAGGTGGAATGCTAACAGCATCAATTTTGTGATGCCCGCGAATTATGCATTTTCCTGCTTCTATAATCTATTCGAACTAATTTTACAGAATGATGGAACTCGAAAAATAGGAGTGGGGTACTTTGGTGACCACACCATTTGGTCGCGAATTGTTGTTCAAAATATGGTTTCGCGACCACATGGTTTAAAACACCATTTCGCGACCATGTGGTCGCGAAACCATACTTTGAACAACAATTCGCGACAAAATGGTGTAGTCGCGAAAGTACTCATAAACGGGTTTTTTTGCGACCAAAAATGGTTCGCGACCAAAAATACATCATATCGGGAAAAACAATTTTAAAAAAAGTCTTTTACAAACTAACTACTTTTTAGACACTTTTTGTCCATGATTTTTAATGCATGGGTCTGTTTGAATTTATTGTTAAAACATTTCAGTGTGGCTTTGATCGCGAATTAATGATGTTTTGCTCTTTTTTGTACAAATTGATATATTTCTTCTCATCAATCTTGTTCCCTCTTTGAGCAAAAAATGGCTGATTAAGGATTCAAAATTTGCCAATAATTTTTTTGAAACAAACAAAACAAATCAGGGGCCAGTTTTGAAACAATTAATGTGAAAAAATCGGAATTATTAGAGACGGCCTCACCGACTCGGAAGAACTCTGACTTGACGGGTCTGGCTCGTTCAGTACAGTTGTGGAAGCCTATTCGTAACACTTCTATTCGTAACAAAATATTCTATTCGTAACAGTTTTTAGGCCCAAATTGGGATATAAACGGTTAACTCTAATCGTAACACTTTTGCTGTATATAACGTATGTATAGTGTAAATAGGCTATCAAAAAAAATTTTGAATTGGATTTTTCAATGAAATTTTGTTATTAAACTTCTTAATGTTTTTCAGTGAATTAAAACACATAATTTAACATATAAAAACAAAAAATACAAAAAAATCATGTATTTCCCATATAAATGGTATGGTTGTCGATAGTTGAAGCCTAATCGTAACAGTGAAGCCTAATCGTAACAAAATATCCTATTCGTAACAGTTTTTGGGATGTGAAAGTGTTACGAATAGGCTTCCACAACTGTATACGGAAAAATATTTCCCCGGCTAAATTATCGAACCCTTTGCTGATAGTTCGATATGAACGGCTTAGGTTTATCCAATTTGAGATTAATCGTACTATTTTTTATTAAATAAACATAATTAAAAACAAAGAATAATCAAAACCAAAAACCTACCTCAAATGGGGTAGCTCTATAATTTTCCCTTTTATTGGAATATTTTTGTATCTTGGCTTCGTAATTGGATGTTCCCATCGGGTTTTTTCTGTCCACGGGGGGTTAATTGAGGATGAAGTTGGATATCGGTTACTCAGATGACGAGGATTCCCAAACAAATTGTCCGGATCTTAAAAAAATAATATTCTCAAAAATTTTTTTTGAAGTTTTTAAAACGTGACGCACTATAGCCTATAGTCACGTTTCTAAATTACCCCTATATAGTCTGTAGGGGTAATCGAATTTTTTTCCAAAAACAAAGCGGTAAAGATATTCAATTTTTCAAAATATGTCCATCTCATTTTTCAAAAATTAAGGTTAGTTAGGCTCCGTGTTACCAGTGTTGGAAACGTTGGGCGTTGGGATGCGTTGGGAACGTTGGGCGTTGGTGAGATTTTATTCCCAACGCGTTGGGCGTTGGGAAAAATTCAAGCGTTGGCCAACGCTTGCGTTGGGCGTTGGGGAAAATCCGAGTGTTGGCCAACGATTGCGTTGGGGAAATTTGGAGCGTTGGCCAACTTTTCCAACACTGCGTGTTACCGTACCACTAAGACGTGATCGCTGGAAAATAGTGACACCCAAACTGGCGGTTAACTGAAAACGTCACGGTTAACCGCGGTTAAGAGGGCGGCGGTTAACTCCACACCCTGTGTAATTTACCCATGGGCCTGACCAGTTATCTTACCAGCTTATTGGTACTTATTGGTTTACAAAAATGAGGGATTACAAACTTGAGTTTTTGTTTTATTATTAATAAAATAATGTTAAACGTTTTTATCGTGAATTTACCCCTTAATTTGAATTCGTATTTTGAAAATTTTTTAAATATTTTTCATACCTGTTTTGTCTCTTCGTTGTTTTGGATTTCCATTTGACCCGTAATATAACTTACCATTCATGTTTACCACAAAATGTCGAATGCCATCGAATTTACATTTTTTTGAACCTGGCAAAAATGGTCAATAATTCAGTTATGTGTCTCTTTTCATCAACAAATATGTTAATTAGTATTGTTCGTAATAATGATTAGTCTGAACGTTATTATTTTTCATTCTATGAAAATCAAAGGCTCTTTGAATAAATAATAAGAGCTGATTTTGAAAATTATTAGACTAATGTAGCAAACGGGGATTTTTACAAATAAGGTCCTAATTTGGCAAACATGGAAAACAAGGGGTTTGACCGGTCCTTAAGTTCTGAATATGTTCTACTTGAAGAAGTTTTGTCTTTCAAAAAATAACCGCGTGTTTGTGCATTAATTCTATCTATGACGCCAAAATCACTTCACATTGTTAAATAGTGAGGAATTGCTTGAAGTGTGGACATACGGTGAAAAAAATAAAACATTATAAAACCCACTATTTACATCTATAATTTATGCGTATCTAGAACTGTAATTTTTGAGTTTTTGATCGAAATATCAAAGAAAGCCGTATTTCTATAAGCGCCGTGTTTCATGAAAATGAACCAGTTAGATTCTCGTTGAATTACTCAAAACAATTTGAAATTAATTACGCTGAACTGCTTGCTTTGTAGTCTGCATTGTTTTTTTTTATCATGTGATGAGTATCTAAGTGGTTCATTTTTATGAAACATTGCCGTTACTAGAGGCCGATTTTCATAAAAACTAACACAGTAGGTCGAAACATTTCAAACCGGTTTATTTTCAAATAAATCGGCCCAATCTAGATAAAGGGGATATTAGACGCGAAAGTATAACAAACCGCCTCAAAATCCTTCTAAATTTAAAATTATTACATTTTTTGTCATTTTAAAAAATGACGTTGACAGTCACTGTCTCATAAAAAATACATTAGTTTGAAAATTGTTGCTCCATTGACAAGTGAGTCAATATGAATTTTTGGCTTTTTGAAGGAAATAAAAATAAGTATACATGTGAGTATATAAAGACTCTAAAACGGTTTAGCCGTTTTTTATTATTTCTAGGTTATTGTCTGCCTATTATATAAATTTTAATGAATTTTTCGACTAAAAGATTGCTGTGGGCATTCCTGTGGATTTTTGGTGTTATTTATACGTCCAGCAACATTAAGGATAATTTGGAACAATATCTTCTTTATCCATCAGTTATTGCAGAGAGGGAAAACCACACAGGTAAATATATATGTTTTGAATTTTTTGGTCTAGGGTGTCCCCGGCTAAAATTGGGGCTTGTCAGACAACTTAAAAGTTTACGAATCGGAGTCAACATCTTCTACTGAGCAAAAAATGTCATTACGAAAAATTCGTAACTTTAAGTTTTAGGGGTCAAAACCCTCCTTAAGATAGGAGCGTTTTCCAAAAAAATAAATTTTCTAGAAATTTAGCACTTAAAGATTGGGGCCCAAGTTCTCAAATAAAGAAGAGTATCTCAAATTTATATCCGGTGATTCTATTTTAGCCAGACAGCGTCAATTTGTTACAAACAAATGATAGACCTACGCTGAGTGGCTGCGGCGTTATCTGGCCAACATTTTTGCCAACAAACAATTTTGTTACGTAATAATGGCCAGATAACGGCGCAGTCCTTAATATATATAAAAGGGTTTTCTGGAAAATTATTGATCAAAGTTCCGTCCAGATAAAGTAACGAGCGGGAATTTTGGTCAGATAACGGGCGGCCAGATAACGGCGCAAGGGTTGTACTCTTTTTTTTTTGGGAACTTTATGAAAACAGTTTGATGAAACAAAAAACTAATCTAAAATTCCAATGAAATCGTAATTAGGGAAATATATTAGGGTACAATGAAACACTATTTCCCGGACTACCAGGCAAAAAAAATTAGATAACTTAAATAATTTAAGGTTATGAGTTTCCGAAAATTCGCGTCTGTCACAATTCAATGCACTCAAAACGAAAAATGAATGATAAATATCCTAATGTAACAATTGG
The DNA here is from genome assembly GCA_004367875.1 of Oikopleura albicans. Lineage (NCBI taxonomy): Eukaryota > Metazoa > Chordata > Appendicularia > Copelata > Oikopleuridae > Oikopleura > Oikopleura albicans. Next base: position 88,096 of record SCLG01000520.1, on the reverse strand, counting down.
ACTAATAATGAATTTATATGGTTTGGAAATCGAGTTTGAAGAGGATCCTCAAATGTCCGTTGGTGTAAGTTAAAAATGATTGAGTACAACGGGTCACCATTATCTTATCACCATTTTTTCAAAAACGGAAACATAACTGGACCGCCGGGAACATAACAGCGCAATTCGTAGGATACTTGTCTTAAAGTTTATCAAAAACGTTGCGAAGAATAGATTTACAACAAAGAGAAATAAATAACCAAAGTATTTGAAATGAAAACAAAATTACGGGCCAAAAATTAGCCCAAAATATTTGGGGTGGTAACATAACAGCGCAGTGCGTAGGCCGATTTACTGGAAAATTTTCGAAGCATAACGGCGCACCGGGTGTATGATGCACTTAGATCACGAATTCGAAATTTCTTGACTTTTGCAGGCCTTACACGAAAAATACTCTCTAGCACGTTTGTAATTCTTAAAACGTTTGTCTTCTAAACGTTTGTATATGTTTTTTATCTGGAAGCCTTTGCATGTACAAAAACTGCAAAATAACGTGTGACAACATAACAGCGCATGGAGTGTTGTATTTATTCTCAAATCGATGTTTAGGTAGATCGTTGGGAAATTACAAACTTTAACCTTGATCGGTTTTTCTACGACACCCGGCCCTCGTATCAGATTGTAAATTGTAGAATCGAGGCAATTGATTGTCGAAAAATGTGGCGACTCGAGCGCACTGTCAAGATCGGTTTTCGAGAATTATTTTATTGTTTGACCTTTTCGAAACAATACTGTAATAGTAACTGTATAGTATACAGTGTACAAGGGGGTTGCGATCAAATTTGGACGTAATATTCTCGACAAAAATATTCTCATTTCCCCCACCACATCTAGTGTGAGGGGGCTAGCTCAATTTGAAAAAAATGCCAAGCGACAGGCGGACGATGATTGGCTAAGCGGTTAGATGAGAGACGGCGCTGATTGGCTGATTGCAACTGGATAGCTTCTCTTAACACACAATTCAAATAGAATCACAAATTGTGTCACTTTTTTTATTGAGAATATTACGCCCAAATTTGATCGCGACCCCCTTGTATAGGTCGCCAAACTGATAGGACGACATTTTTAACACCAAATTTAATATCCGTGTTAAAAAAGTTTTCCGATAAAAACAATAAATCATCGAAACAAATTTGGTCTTAAAAATAAATAAGTTTATAGAATATTGGTGTTGAAAATTTTTGGTCTTTAAATATATTGATGTTAAAAGTTTTCGAGTTAAAAATACTAGTTTTAAAAATATTATTGTTAAAAATATATGAGCTTAAAGAATTTGGTGATTAAAATGTTGGTCTTAAAATGTTTGTTAAAATTTTTTCGTGTTCAAAAGTGTGTTAAAAATTTCTCTTGTTAAAAAGTGTGTTAAAAATTTCTCGTGTTAAAAATTTTTCGCTTAAAAAAGTGGGCGTCGCCAAAAGAGGCCGGTTCGACAAGGCCGTCATTGCCAAAAAGGTCGGTTTTTAACAAATTCTTTTTCCAAATAAGAATCAATTTAAAAAAAAACTCGTTGTGTCGAGAAAACCCTGTTAGGGCTATTGCTTAGAATTAGACGTCTCAAAGAAAATAATGGATCCCGAACATGCTAACCTTCAACAGCTCGGAATAACTTTGGCCTTGAACAGTAGTGATTCGACTTATGGGTGGAACGGATACATGAATGGATTTACTGTTTACTATCTTCATGTAAGGGTTAAAGATAACCTTCATAATTACAGGGGGTCGCCAAATAAGGGCGACCCCAAAACAAGTGTCCTTGCTAAATAAGGGCGAGCTTAGCAAATAAGAGTCACTTTTTTCGGAAAATAAAGTTATTGCGGTACATAAGGCTCGATTGGGTCTCAAATCCGGGTCAGTTTTTTTAATACTCAAAGATTGGATCGGTTTTTCAAAACACGAATTTTTTCTCAAATGAAAAACGCGGCACTTAAGGGATGGGCGGCATTTAAGCGAGGGAGCACTATATTATATAGTCTATATATATATATTACGAAAAAGTAATTTGTAAAAAAATCAAACATCACAACACGGCCGGGTAAAAATGAAAGATAGCGGCGAAGTCGGTATATAGAAAGATCATTTTTTTCTCCTGCCCATAGGAAAAATACCTGAAACTTATCTATATAAAGCCAACGGAAACATTTCAAGATGAAGGTCATTCATTTCCGCTAATACCCGGATTAACCCCGGTTGTTTTTCTCCAAAATGTAAACACAAAATTTCTAGGAATTCCATATACAGTAGGGGTGCTGAAAAAGGGCCAGTGTGCTTAATAGAGGTTGTTTATCAAAAATCGTTAACCGACCCTTAATACGCACACCCCTGTACAGACTGCAGAAAGGATTACGGCTATTCTTTACGACGATGTAGTTTTGAAGTACTTCTAAAACGCTACATTTATTATTGTGAATGTGTACCGAGTTATATTGGTAAAGAAGAACTTTATTCGGATACTCCCAGTTAGGGTGTTCGGTCCCGCTCGTTTTTTCAAACCTAGCCCTTATTGACCTCTTTACCAAACACCCTACATTCAGATGCACTTATAAACAGCATGGAACTTGCATTGCTGGAATGAAGGAAATTGATCAAAAAACTAAATATTTTAGTGAGAAATTGAAAAGATTTCATTTTTTTTTCGCCATATACAGTTGGTGTGGTAACGAGTTGACACTTTCATTTCCGATTTTTTCGTCAAAAACTGTCAACTCGTTTGTCACTTGGTTCCGTCACTTTTACCCATTTTGCCCAAAAAACTCCAAAAAAGTGTCATTTGGTTCGGATTTGTCAACTTGTTACGTGTCAACTCGTTTTCACACCAACTGTAGAGTCGTTTGTGCTAAATAAAGCTACATTATTGCTCCAAACAAGAGTCACTGATTTTTATTATTCTTATGAGCACTTTTTATGAGCACTTGTTTTTTACCTTTAATTAATTAGAAAAATGCTAAAATGTTCTGCGGCAGCAAGAAAATATTTTTGATGAAATAATGTTTTTGATTTTAAAAAGGATTTTAAAAGTCGAAATTGGACAGAAACATGTAAACCTTCGTGCCAACACAATTCAGTGGATATGGAAACAATGCATGTAAGCATGAATCAATAAATAAGTCAATAAAATTTGAATTTAGTATGTTCAACTCAATGAACGTCATACCGACTACATACGAAAAAAAGTAAATCTTCCAGAGAATATAGGTTAGTCGCTTTTAGTTTAATGTAGAGAAAAAACATAATTTCACAAATTTGTTAAAACAACTTGAAACTTAACCCTAAAAGACAAGTAAAGAGGGGTCCGTCGCGACGCGTCGTGACAAAGTATTGAGCATCAATCGCGTATTGAGACTTGAACTTGAGAAAAACGGAAACTTGGCGCTTGAATAAGTCCAACACTATGAGTGCTATGAGTAGTATAGTCATGTGCTCCACCAGGAACCATTTGGTGGAGACCTATAACTACCACCAAAAATAAGCCTTGCACCACTGAATTCAGTGGCGCCCATCCGTTCCGACCTAGTGACCGATTTACCGAGATATATCCGTTTTAAGTTTTTAATATTTTTTTTTGAGTTTTTGGCCAGAAAACATCACAAACTTAAAACCGATATATCTCGGTAAATCGGACACTAAGTCAGACCGTTGAAATGTTTTAGTGTAGAAATTAAAAAATGTGTTATAGGGTTGGACAATCATCCAGTGATGTCCTTAGGGGTTAAGTCATAGGTTATGAGTCATAACTTATGACTAATACATAGTAACCCTATCACCATTAGTATTTTTCATTTTATACGTCCCGGAAGTCCCGAGTTGTCTCCGGGCTTCCGTTTGGTCTTTCTTTTTTGTTTTCCTGCTTCCTACTCTGACCTTTTTCACACCTACGATTATATCAATTTTTTGTGCTAAGACCAGAGCTTCCGCTGACCCATCCTTAACTGATATCTCAATCAAAATCGACTGTCAGCTCTGTACAATGTTAACTGCTGCGCGCCCGAATGCGCCTTTTGGCGCACTTTTTCACTTTTTTCTCTCTCATTTCTCAACGGGCTGAGGTATTCTGTATCGGCTTCTTTTATTTTAGTAATTGACTCATTCCGCATAATTTGATAACAAGTTTATTAATTTCCGTCAACAAAAANAAACAATAAATCATCGAAACAAATTTGATCTTAAAAATAAATAAGTTTATAGAATATTGGTGTTGAAAATTTTTGGTTTTTTAATATATTGATGTTAAAAGTTTTCGAGTTAAAAATACTATTTTAAAAAATATTATTGCTAAAAAATAAATGAGCTTAAAGAATTTGATGATAAAAATGTTGGTCTTAAAATGTTTGGTGTTAAAAAAATTTGTTAAAATTTTTCGTGTTAAAAAAGTGTGTTAAAAAAGTGTGTTAAAAAAGTGTGTTAAAAATTTCTCGTGTTAAAAAGTGTGTTAAAAATTTATCGTGTTAAAAATTTTTCGCTTAAAAAAGCGTCGCCAAAAGAGGCCCGTTCGACAAGGTCGCCATTGCCAAAAAGGTCGGTTTTTAACAAATTCTTTTTCCAAATAAGAATCAATTTTAAAAACTCGTTGTGTCGAGAAAACCTTGTTAGGGCTATTGCTTAGAATTAGACGTCTCAAAGAAAATAATGGATCCGGAACATGCTAACCTTCAACAGCTCGGAATAACTTTGGCCTTGAACAGTAGTGATTCGACTTATGGGTGGAACGGATACATGAATGGATTTACTGTTTACTATCTTCATGTAAGGGTTAAAGATAACTTTCATAATTTAAGGGGTCGCCAAATAAGGGCGACCCCAAAACAAGGGTCCTTGCTAAATAAGGGCGATCTTAGCAAATAAGAGTCACTTTTTACGGAAAATAAAATTATTGCGGTACATAAGGCTCGGTTGGGTCTCAAATACGGGTCATTTTTTTTAATACTCCAAGATTAGATCGGTTTGTTCCAGAAAAATTTTTTCGCGCCAAATAGGGCTCGTGTTGCCAAATGAAGATCGGTTTTTCAAAACAAGAAACGATATCATATTTTTATATTATATATTATTCAATTCTCTCTCCCTTAAGTGTCGCACTCAAGCCGGCAAAAACACGGCACTTAAGGGATGGTTTGCCTCCAAAGGCCATTTTTTAATTAAAAAACATGTTTTTTAATATGTAGGGACAAATATATCTTGTGGATAAAATGAACCTTTAGATTGTTACGTTCTTTTGTAAACAAAAAACAAAAACAAAGGGTATTAAAAATAAACAAATTATCTGGATTATTTTTATTTTCAAGCTAAAATTAGAAAGCAGTACGTTTCAATATAAGTGAATAACAAAATTAAATTTTAAAAGTGACTCAAAGGATGTTTTTAATGAAAAACGCGGCACGTAAGGGGTGGGCGGCACTTAAGCGAGGGAGCACTATATATAACATAATTATACTATAAAAGCGGGTCAAGCGCCTACACAATGAACAAAAAAAAGTGATGAGCTCATCAAAAAAGTGGCTGTTGAATCTGTCCGGCCAATAAGCGTGCTCGAACAGCGACAGATCATATTTTGTTAACGGAAATTAATTGAAATGCACTCAATCAATCTTTTTTGTTCATTGTGTAGGCGCTTGACCCGCTTTTATAGTATAATTCTGTTATATTCCGAAAAAGTAATTTGTAAAAAAATCGAACATAACAACATGGCCGGGTAAAAATGAAACATAATGGCGAAGTCGGTATATAGAAAGTTTATTTTTTTATCCAGCCCATAGGAAAAAGACCTGAAACTTATCTATATAAAGCCAACGGAAACGTTTCAAGATGAAGGTCATTCATTTCCACTAATACCCGGATTAACCCCGGTTGTTTTTCTCCAAAATGTAAACACAAAATTTCTAGGAATTCCATATACAGAAGGGGTGCTGAAAAAGGCCAGTATGCTTAATAAAGGTTGTTTATCAAAAATTGTTAACCGACCCTTAATACGCACACCCCCTGTACAGACTGCAGAAAGGATTACGGCTATTCTTTACGACGATGTAGTTTTGAAGTACTTCTAAAACGCTACATTTATTATTGTGAATGTGTACCGAGTTATATTGGGAAAGAAGAACTTTATTCGGATACTCCCAGTTAGGGTGTTCGGTCCCGGTCGTTTTTTCAGACCTAGCCCTTATCGAGCTTTTTACCAAACACCCTACATCCAGATGCACTTATAAACAGCATGGAACTTGCATTGCTGGAATGAAGGAAATATATCAAAAAACTAAATAAATTAGTGAAAAATTGAAAAGATTTCATTTTTTCGCAAAATACAGTTGGTGTGGTAACGAGTTGACATTTTCATTTCCGATTTTTTTGTCAAAAACTGTCAACTCGTTTGTCACTTGGTTTCGTCACTTTTGCCCATTTTGCCCAAAAAACTTCGAAAAAGTGTCACTTGGTTCGGAATTGTCAACTTGTTACGTGTCAACTTGTTACGTGTCAACTTGTTACGTGTCAACTTGTTACGTTTTCACACCAACTGAATAGAGTCGTTTGTGCTAAATAAAGATACATTATTGCTCCAAACAAGGGTCAATGATTTTAATATTCTTATGAGCACTTTTTTGTTACCTTTATGGATCAAAATATAGTCAAATACGTAACGCAAAAACATAATTACTTGAAGTTACAAAACCAAACTCGCCTACTTTTGGGTGTACTTCAGAAGGGTCGTTTTTCACAAATTGTTAACAGACCTTTAATAAACACCCAAACGGTATATTATTTCTCGTTAAAAAATCGGAAACCGTTTCTTTCAGCACCTTATCTATAGAATTTTTTTGTTCAAAAAACAAAAACAATTTAATATCTCCATCATTGCACTACTAGGTTTAAAAATTAAAAATTGTTAATTCGATAATACGAAAAATGCTAAAATGTTTCGCGGCAGCATAAAATATTTTTGATGAAATAATGTTTTTGATTTTTAAAAGGATTTTAAAAGTCGAAATTGGACAGAAACATGTAAACCTTCGTGCCAACACAATTCAGTTGATATGGAAACAATGCATGTATGCATGAATCAATAAATAAGTCAATAAAATTTGAATTTAGTATGTACAACTCAATGAGCGTCACACCGACTACATACGAAAAAAAGTAAATCTTCCAGAGAATATAGGTTAGTCGGTTTTGGTTTAATATGTCGAGAAAAACATAATTTCAAAAAATTGTTAACAACTTGAAACTTAACCCTAAAAGACAAGTAAAGGGGGGTCCGTCGCGACGCGAAGTGACAAAGTATTGAGCATCAATCGCGTACTAGGACTTGAACTAGAGAAACACAGAAAATTGGCGCTTGAATAAGTCCAACACTATGAGTGCTATGAGTAGTATAGTCATGCGCTCCAACAAGAACCATTTGGTGGAGATCTATGACTACCACCAAAAAGAAGCCCTTTCACCACTGAATTCAGTGGTGCCCCTCCGGTCCGATCTAGTGACCGATTTACCGAGATATATCGGTTTTAAGTTTTTCATTCTTTTTTTTTTTGAATTTTTGGTTAGAAAACATCACAAACTTAAAACCGATATAACTCGGTAAACACTAAGTCACTAAGTCAGACCGAAATGTTTAGTGTAGAAATTTAAAAATGTGTTTTAACTTAGGCTGGACAATCATTCAGTGATGTCCTTAGGAGTTAAGTCATAGGTTATGACTCATAGATGGTAAACCTATCACCATTAGTATTTTTCGTGTTATACGTAGTCGGAAGTCTCGAGTTGTCTCCGTGCTTCCGGACGACCGTTTGGTATTTCCCTTTTGTTTTCCTTCTTACTGCTCTGACCCTTTTCACACCTACGATTAAATCACTTTTTTGTGTTAACTACTGAATAATCGTTTTGGTAGCAGTCTGTCCAATCTTACAATAAGATAATTGTATGTCTAACAGACAACATATAAATCTTGAGTTTCTTCAGCCGCAATTTTTGAGCTATTTAGTTGCGCGATATGCGTAAACTGCGGCTGAAGAAACCGCAGAAGTAACACCTCATGAGGTAACACCTTATGAGGTAACACCTCATGAAGTGAGATGCCGGGTAGAGAAAAACGAAAAACAGTGCTCAGTTAGTTAAATTTGAATTTACAATAAATTGTATCGTTTTCAATTATTGAATTTATATTTTATATATCGACACAATATCCTCGATACATGGTGGAGATGCCTTAAAGTATCCTTAAAGAGAAGTATCCTTAAAGAGAAGTATCCTCAAAGAGAAGTACAATTGCGATACACAATTTCTCTCTGATAAAGATATTTTGCAGTGTGACTCGTCATTATTGTATTCAATACATTATTTTCGATATAAGTATACGTAACTTAACAACACGTGACTTAACAAAGTGTACGTAACTTAACAAGGTCATTTTATATACACCGCTTGTCTACGCAAGATAACACCACAAAACTTAACAAAAGTGTACGTAACTTAACAAGGTCATTTTATATACACAGCCTGTCTGCGCAAGTTAACACCATGAAACTTAACAAGGTGTACGTAACTTAACAGGGTATTTTAAGTTATTCACGCACTTTCGCATCTAGATCGACCCCTGTAGGTACCACTATGTTTCTTCACTTTCAAATTTCAGACAAAAATTGTATACGCATTGTACTGTTATGAACAAATATAATATTGTTTTATGAAAGCATTTGTTTTCATAAATCAGACTTCTACAAAAATACATATAAATTTAGTATATTAGTAGTCAGTCACTTTTTCTATTTTTCGATAGGGGATGGAGGTGGGACAAAAAAAACTCATAAACATATTAATAAAAATATCATATTTGTTATTTATCATTGTTATTAATAAAACACTCTGAGTGTCCGATTTACCGAGATATATCGGTCACTAAGTCAGACCGGAGGACCACTAGTGTATTCAGTGGTAAAAGGCGTTTTTTGGTACCAGTCATGATGCTCCACCAAATGGTGCAGGGTTGAGTTCATGACTATACTTCTTATATTTAAGTATAATTAGGTATTAGAAACTTTAAAAAAGGAATAATAGATCAATGGAATCAAATAAAAAAATCTGAAAAATCTGTTGAAGATTTCTTTCAAGTCAACTTCTTGATAATTTCGAAGATTTCCAAAGATCTATCAATGAAATGTGGTTACAGATTTGCCTTCAAGTGTACACCGTAATGGTCAAACTTAATCATTTTACATGACAAGAGATCTTTGCGTTGGGTTGAGATTGACTTATCCAGTGTTCATGAAAGTTCCAATGCCGAAAGAACAGATGATATTCTAGCTGTCAATTCGTTTGAAGAAGTAATCAATCTATTTGAAATCGTAACAACGTTTTTATTGGATAACATCCCCGAACTTCAAGAAGATATTGAACATGATGTCCATATGTACAAGAAAGAAAGAAAAAATTTCGTACCAACCTACAAACCATTAAAAAACATGATAACACAATATTGATTATTATTAATGATAACGATGATGGAATGTCAATCGTCGGCAACCCGAGGAAAATCAAAAAAAAAATCCTTACCTTACTCTTCCTTCTCTTCTTTCTTGTCCTCATTGAAAAGTTTGGGCACTACCTTGGGTAGTAAGGTTCCGCCTCACCAGAAAAGCCTGATTCTGGGGTTCGAAGAAAACCCGAGTTCGGTCTGACAAAGCGAAGCCCTAGCTGACTATTTCTTCCAAATTTGCTACATTTCTGCAAATCTAATTGGTGATTGTACATTGTCGATCCCGGGCACAATGAACATGCACTTTTACTGACCACTGCCAATTTGTTATAAAAAAAGGAAAAAATAAAATAAAAAGAAAATAGAGCAATAGAAAAACCAAAAAAAAGTCATAAAACAAAAAAATCATTTTTGGAGAGCTACTATATATATTAGCTTAATTTAACTCTATTTTTATTTTTGGTGCATTGACGTCAATTTATTTCCCTTTGGCGTCATTCGAGCGGCTCTTGACCTGTGATGCTCGCCTAAAGGAACGTTTACTGTTCAGTTGTGCCAACCACGAGCATCCGAGGGTATGAGGCGCTCGAATTTGTTGCCACCTGTTTATCTACTGTATAAATACCTACTGTTTCTTCTGTTTCAATCAGAATATTTTTTGTATAGTAATTAATTAGTAATTGATATAATTTTCGGGTTATTATAATTACTGTTACTAATAATCCAGGCCTAAAAAATATCGGGCGCTCAACTTGTGGCTCACTTGAGTGGTGACCTGGCACCTCGCCGGGGGTCATAGCACTTGGCCGATTTGCGTCATAAACCTGGTAGCTTTAATAACGAAATACCTTTTATATATAAAAATTAGGATTTAAAAACAAAAAAACGCACCGATGTTTCTAATAGAGTAAGACGTTCTCGTTCGAAAAATTTTTGTGAATTTTTTATAACTTGAGCGAAAATTCAAAAGAGCGATTCGAAAAGACACAATAAAACTGTGAAACGTAAAAATGATTTATTGGCGAATAAAATTCATGTTTGGCTATTTTCGCAAATATTGAAAAAAAAGAGCTAACAATAAATTTAGTTTACCGATAATGCAACCCTTTCAAATTTGGCCCGTTTCAGGTTTTGCCTTTTTCTGAATTCGTCCAAATCAGATTCTGCCAAAACGCTTTAGTATGTTTAAAGACACCATAAAATTTATTTTGAAGATTTGATTTCTTCCGTGATCAATATTGCCGAAGAGCCCCTGATAGTTAAAGAGGAAAAAGCTGGATATTCAAGGAGTGAACTTGTATCCGATATCGGCGGTGCACTTGGACTTGTGCTCGGTTTGAGGTTTAACCCCTAAACACAATTGTTCAAAAATTTCAAAACACAAAGTTGGACTTTTGTTGGACTTATGTTTAAAAAATCATAAATACTAGAATTGTGTATCAATATACCATCACATGGCCTTGCAAGCAAAATGCTTTGGGGCTGTGGATTGTACGTAATCGATTTCTTTTTTGGAATTTGGCTGTTAACTGATCTTAACTCTTGGAGGTCACTTTGTGACGATCGTCACACAACGGCCTTATTGCCCTCATATGTCATCAAAACGGCCTCAAATCAAAAATCGCTTATAGACGGGTCACAGACTGTGTGACCGTCACACCAGATTTTATGGATAAAGTTTTGGAACAAAAATCAGAGATAAAGTTTTGGAACAAAAATCAGAGATAAATTTTTTTCTTAAAACTTATTCAAACATTTTCCTGGCGATTTTGTTATTGATTTAGATGTATACGTCATGCAGCATGACTCATGCTCGAGTACCCCGGTAAACAATCTTTTCAAAATATTTTATCTCTAAAAACGGCCCTAACGGAATTTTGTGATGATCATCACATAGTGTCCCCTACGAGTTGTACGAACAATGGTGACCCACAGGAAATAAACTTGTAAAATGCGCGATTTTGAATGGAAGTCTGACAAACGGTCGACTGTTTTATTTTTAAGTTAAATAAATGTTTACTTATAGTTTATTCAATATCATTGAATACTGCATTCATGTCTCAAAACAAACAATTCAAAAAGGAACTGCGATTTGCTTAAAAATGATAAAACGTCCGAGAAAAAGCTCAACAAAAGCGCGACCTTATAAACACAAGAAAATAAGAACAACTCCGGTGCGCTCCGAAGACGACATGAAAATGGCACATCAATTATTATTGTGAAAGTTTTACAAAAAAAAGAAGCACTTTTTGAAAAAGTGACTTTGGAATGAATTTATTCGCAAGATTTAAATACATGTAATATGCGAAAAAAGTGTTATATTATTTTTCAACCCCATCCTTCTCCGCATGGGATCCCTACAAACCGTATTTCCATCCGTATTTTTCACCGTGTTTTTCACCCGTATTTTTTACTATACGGATGTTCGGCAACCCAGCTTCTTCGGGTCGTCGGGAATCCGTCAATCCATTTCCATTTTTCAAATTCTTGACTCCGGTTAGACCCGAATTACATACCTATAATTCAGACCTGAATCCCCTCAGAACGGAATTTCTTGGAAAACTCAAATATTCCCGAGTTTCTCGGAAAACTCAAATTTACCCGAGTTTCTCGGAAAACTCAAATTTACCCCAGTTTTTCGGAAAATTCAAACATACCCGAGTTTCTCGGTAAACACAAATTTACCCGAGTTTCTCGGAAAACTCAAATAAACCCAAATTTCTCGGAAAGCTTAAATTTTCCCGAGTTTCTCAGAAGATTCAAATACACCCGAATTTTCCGAGAAACGCAAATATACCCCAGTTGACCCGATCCCAAAACCATACATCTTAACCCTTGTTCTCCACCGCTCTGCTAGTGCTTGTTCACCACCGGGATACAAATTTGTATTCCGCGTCTTTGGGACCTTAGTGTGCCTTAACGCGACATCGTATGGCCAATGTTAAGCTTTAGTTTGAAAGGTCTGACCTCTGGCATTCATAAAAAAATACAACGGTATTAAATTTAAATTTAAATTTGAGATTTAAAGAACCCGAAGGCCAACGATTTG
>SCLG01000520.1:30485-62446 GCA_004367875.1 Oikopleura albicans | reverse complement strand
TTGGAAGCGTTGGGCGTTGGGAAAAATCCGAGCGTTGACCAACGCTTGCGTTGGGCGTTGGGGAAATTTGGAGCGTTGGCCAACTTTTCCGACACTGCTTTCGACCATTTAGACATCATACCAATTCAGTCAGTACAGACAATTATTAAAAAAAAAACCAGTATTCTTTCAAACATATTTTGTCTCCAATTTTTTTTAGGAAATTTGACATTCAACTTGTATTTAGGGCACTAGGCGGCCCGTTGTAATGCGGACAACGTATTTTATGGAGGAAAGATTATCCGTTGACAGCTTATTTATAAGTATACTACTCCCCCTACTAGTTTATCCGGCCACTTTGCCCGTTCGGTGATTTATCCGGCAATTTTTTCTCAAAAATGTTGCGGCTATCCCGCCCATGCACTGCGGGTTTATCTGGTCACTTTAGGATACGAATTCAAGTTCATCCTACAATCTAAGGTTGTCTTTTTTTAACTCAAATGAGTAATAATGCAAAAATTGCTTCATTTTTTTTTGGATATTTTTCATATATTGCGTGTAGTTTTATAAAGCGAAAGTGGGTGGATAAGCCAGTAGGGGATCGTTTTTATATCTTTTTTTTAGTTTTTTTAGTGGAATTTTGTCCCACTAAATATCAACCAGAGCTCGAAAAATTGGCCTTTTTTGGCTCGGCTCGGTCTTTGAGCCCTCGAATTTTTTTTAGCTTGGCTCGGTTCGGCTCGCTCTAACTCAAAAATTTTGTCGGCTCGGCTCGAGCCAAAACTGTGCCGATCCCTGATATCGACTAAAAAATTGATTATATTGGTCATCAAAGTTGAAAGCGAACGGAATTGAAGCTAATAAACAGATTGTCTAAGTTTCTGAATTTGCTTGCCGCTGATTGGTTCGTGATGATTTATCATTCTTATGGCCCAATTTAACCGCAATTGTTATAAATAATTCCTAAAACCCGTTCGTTTTCAACTTTGACACTCGATATAAGATAATTTTTTGAACTCATTATTATACTACTCTCAAATATGCACAATCATCTCTTACCTTAACAGTGTTAACTTTTGATAAAATTTCAATATTTTACTTCAACTGAAATAAGTGTATTGTATTATCTAGGTTATATCAACTGCGCCATACTGCGTAATTCTTTAGTGGCCTCATTCGGCCTGGAATTCGCCAAGCGGAATGAGCTGAATACATAAAGTACGCTATTATGTTTATTATATAGAAAATTAGGAATTTAAAACAAAAAAATATTTTCTTTATATAACGAATGGCGATCATCCTATAATAATACAGTTCAAATAATCATCGAAGTCGGTTTCCAGTAAAAGCGCTGGGAGTGTATTGCGTAATATACAATTTGCTCGTAGTGTTATTTGGCATAATTTAAAATGGCGGAGAAACATGAAAAGGTCGAAGGTCTGAAAAGGTCGAAGGTCTGAAAAGGTCGAAACATAGAAAAGGTCGAATTCGACAGTTTCTATTTCGACCTTTTCTGTTTCGACCTTTTCAGGGTTTCGACCTTTTCTGTGTCGACCTTTTCTGTTTCGACATTTTTAGAGTTTCGACCTTTTCTGTTTCGATTTTTTCTGTTTCGACCTTTTCAGGGTTTCAACTTTTTCAGAGTTTCGACCTTCTCAGAGTTTCGACCTTTTCCGAGTTTCGACCTTTTCTGTTCCAAGCTTTTCTGTTTCGACCTTTTCAGGGTCTCGACGTTTTCAGAGTTTCGAGCTTTTCTGTTTCGACCTTTTTTGTTTCGAGATTTTCAGGGTTTCAACTCGAAACTTTCGATCTTTTCCGTAATCGACATTCTCAACTGCGCCAACATAACTTATGTGACCAAAAGAGCCCTCTCAAAAAGTGCTCAAAAAGTGTGAAAATAATTGGATAGGGCGCTTGCAAAAAACGAATGGGACTAACGATACCTGTGTCCGAAAAGTGCTACACCACTTGCGCTATTATCTTACGAGCAGTTATTTTGCCGAAATGGAATTTTTTCATATTTATTTTTTTTTGCCAATTTTCATCATAAACGTTTTAGCATTTCTACGTACTGCGCAGTTATCTTGCGAAAGTGGTTACTTTAGGATGCATCAGCTAATTTATTGTATTGAGTCAGATTTTTATTTCGAAAATGTGCCTTAGAAAAACGGCCAGGTTTAAAACACATCAGTCCCAAATACACCAGATGTACCTTTATCTTGTGTACCTTTATCTTAGTAATTTGAGCCTATTTTCCATTATCTTAGTTCATTTTGGCGAAAGTTTTCCACCTACGCATTTCCATTATCTTGGTTCATTTTCCCAAAAAATTCGCCTACGCATTTTTTGTACCATTTTTTTTGCAAAATTAGAGTACTTTAAATCCCTAAGATTTCGTAACCTATGCGAATAATGATAATTATCCTTTGCCTTGCTATCTAAGTAGTGTTAAATTTTTTTTCGGATAATAATTGATATCCGTCAATTGAATTTTTTTTTTTTTTCTTCGAAAGAAGAATCTCGTCGCGACAGACCGCTTTATCAACGCGGGATTAATATAAAAAATGTCTAATTGATTGATAGCGTCTTTCGTTGCTCAATTCTTAATGCCTTTGACTATTTATTTGTAATTGTTATACCATGGTATGGTTACAAATCTGAGTTTGTTTTCTGAATTTGTAATTTTTTTTACGGAATTGTGTTAAGAAGAGATCTTAAGACATTATGAATACAGGGGGACCCCAAAGTAAGGGCCACCTTTGTCGATTTTAAAAAGTGCCAAAAGATGGCCCTTACTTTGGGGTGGCCCTTGCTTTGAGAAAGCGGATTTCTTGTCTGGTAGTCTCAAAGCTTAAAATAGCGTTAATTTTCTAAGGTTTCAAAAAATCAAATTTGATTTTGGATTTTTTTCTTATTTGAAAATTTATTAAAATAATTTATTTTTAAATAATTAGGCTTTGAAAATAATCGTTTTATTAACCGATCCAGACATACAGGGGGTTGGTTATAAGGTCAACCATTTGTGCCGTTATAAGGTCAAGTCAGGTTTTTTTCAAGGTAAATCATGTCTTTTTTCACTTTTTTTTGGGTGAAAACCTCCCCCCCGCTCACCGGAAATTTTTATAGAAATCATGTCTTNTGCTAAGAAAAATTGTGAATAATTTCATTATTCGATAAACGAAAAAAATTAAAAGTTTTTCATAGATCAAATACATAATCAGTTCTCATGGCGCCTGTCTGGCGCGCGTATACTCATCTTCTCTCCTTTCAATTTGAGTCACCTCTTTGATTAGTCGTCCATTATTTTAATGCAAAATATGTTTTTTTAGTTATTGTTTTGTATTTTTGATATTACTTTCTAATATTTCAAGAGAACAGATATTTTTTATCTACAGTCAGGGGTATTTTAAAGACCCCTTTTTACTAATTGTAAACGCACTAATCCACCACCTGTGCAGTTATGTTTCCGCTCGGCCCCGTCGGCGCAGTTATAACTAGTTATGTTTCCGCTTTTTCGAGAAAATTTTTTTACTTAATCCGCCTACACACTGATCAGTTATGTTTCCGCCCGAAATATTTTTGGCGATTAATATTTTGTTCATTAAAAATTCTTAGTTTTATTTTCATTTCTTGTACAAGTGATAAAAACGCAAAAGTTGTAATTTGTGTTACTGGGGCCTCAAAGTAAGGGCCACATTTTTCGATTTTCAAAAGTGCCAAAAGATGGCCCTTAATTTGGGGTGGCCTTTACTTTGAGAAAGCGTTTTTTTTTGTCTGGTAGTCCGATAGCTTAAAATAGCGTTAATTTTATATGTTTACAAATAGCCAAATTAAATTAGATTTTTTTTTTCTTATTTCTTTAAAAGCCTTTAAATAAGTATCTGTGAAATTTTATTTCAGCAATTTATTTTGAAACAATTAGAAATTGAAACAAATAGTTGAAACAATTCAAACAAATACAGGTTTAGCCTCATGAAAATCGGCTGAGCGTTTCTAGAATAGAGCAATTTTCTTCTTTTTTCTTGCAATGGGGTGCTCCTATTGGCCAATATCATTTTAAAATATGCCGACACAGTATACTAGAAACGCGCAGCCGATTTTCATGAGACTAAACCAGTAGCCTAGGGTTCGAAGCTTGGACATGCCGTCACATAGTGCAATAATGAGCTTTTCGTCGCCACCAACAAATGATATAAATTTATTCTTTTTTTTTGCATTTTATCTCGGTTTAGAAGCGCAGTTTTCTTTGCATTATTTCTCGGTTTAGAAGCTCAGACGCGCATTTTTGCGCTTAGAAATTTGAACCATTCTAGAACGGTCCCCGTAGGTGCAGTTATGTTTCCGCACTTACAAATTCGAGACAAAACGCCTACACACTTTGCACTTATGTTCCCGACGGTGCAGTTATGTTTCCGATTTTTGAAAAATTTGGTGGAAACATAACTGCACAGGTGGTGTAGTGTATTCGGGGTGCATTTTTATGAATACTTTTGCATAAATAATCTATTTAAAAACAAGCTCAAATTTCTCTCCCACTGAGAATGATTATTCATTAACTAAATAAAATATTCAAACCTTGTGACCTTTTAACTAGACCCCCTGTATGATATTTGTACTCAAATGATAGTGTTTTTTGCAGAATCCCAATAGTTACCAACCTATAGAAATAATAGTCGCTATAGACACCTATAGAAATAATAGTTTTTGAAACAAAGCTATAAAAAAGTGCACACAAAAAATTATATTTCAAACAATTTGGTCTAAAAATTTTGCACAGATGTTTTTACAAAATTTCGCAAAAAAACGCACATTTAGAGACCCCCGACTGTAGTCAAAGGTTGCTAAAATAAGTGGTGGTCAGATAACGGATTAGAGCGTTATTTTATACCAATTCTCTGTGATCCCTGTGAAGTATTTCAAAATAATGTCGTGATAAGTCACGAGTAATCGTGAAAATTGCCGCTTATAACAGAGAAAATTCATCAGGTTAATTCGTTCAGTAAATTGGAAATAAGAAATAAAAGATAACATGATTCATCAATACATTCCGTTTTTGCTATCTCGAAGTGATAACCCAAATTAAAAAAAAAGAAGAAAAAAAGAGTTTCGGGCGCGCAAAAGCCATCGGGGCTAGACAATGAGTCGGGCAATAAAAAGTCAAATTAATCAGTTGTGTTGCAGATAATTGTCTTATCTACGACTGAAGTCGTAGATAAGACATTATTATACTCAATTATTTTTGCCATATAAATTGTCTGGTAGTCGACTCTCAACGGATTTTTGTTATACGTCAAGTCTAAGGTAGACTGTCTAACTCAAAAATTAAATTTTAAATAAAGTACGCCAATAATTAGCACGGTTGGAACCCTGAGAGTTAATCTCCTAAGTATGTTGAATCAGGACAATGTGATGGTTCATAAAATATTTTCATTCTTTAAAACAAAAGCAGTAAGTTCTGGTTCTTGAAGAGTTATTCCTGACTACATTAGGTTCAAATTTGACAACAAACCCCGTTAGGTTGACAAAAAGTTATTGTTAAGTCAACGTTAATCTTTGTTGATTATTTTTACCAAATTGGTAAAAATTGGACATTATGTCAAATGCAAGTTTTCATGCGGTACACGCATGATATGAAAATATACTGAAATAAACCCTACAATGAACCCTACAACGAACCGATAGGATACAACCCCGAATTAAAAATGAGGTGGGAGCTAGATTGTATTTTTAAATCTTAGCTAAGCTTAGCCGACGTTTCGGCATAACCCCCCTTAGACGAAGTGACTATAAATAGGCAGTTCACGGAAAAAAATTATCAAGCAAAAACTAACTTTACGATTGAAAATTTTTATTTGTTAGCTGCAACAACGGATTCCTTATCTATATTATTGAAAAAAAACTGAACGCAAAAAAATTTTGTTACCCTCTAGGACGACGAATATGATACAATTGTTTAAACAGTTTTTCCCGAATACATGTCGTTTTTTATACACAGGGTGCGCAGTTATCTTGCGAGAATTGCCGCTCGTACGCTTATCTTGCAACTTTCCAGAAAACTTTTTTTCAGGATTTCCGCCCACACACTGAGCAGTTATCTTGCGAAAAATAATTTTTGAAAAAAATTTAAGTTATTATTTTCATGGTTACCAAATTATTAGTATGACAAAATTTACCGGACAAAATAATACATAGATGTATATATATTTTTTGTATCGTGACAAAAATCAAACTTGACAAAAAAAAAATGGCGCTGTCTTTATCGGTTAAGGCTATTTTCTTTTTTTCCTAATGATTCGCACTTTGACACGATTTTAGACGTTTTCGTCAGAATTCAATAGAATTTGTCCGCGTCACTCTTTATCCGGTCACTTTGCCCGCTCGTGCGTTCATCCGGCCACTTTTTGCACGAAAAAATCGGCTAATTATGTGTTGACCTCAGAAATGCAAAAGTCCTGTTCTAATTTTCAGAACAGAATAGAACGCTTGTTCTATTTTGCCCAGAACGCATATTGAACGTTTTTTCGGATAGAACAAAAAACGTTTTAAATGGCCGTCTGTTCTGTTTAGTGATGAAAAAATCGCCCAGAACCGTTTCTGGCAGAACGGTGTTCTTACGTTCTTTTTAATCTATTGGCGTTCTGTTCTCAAGTTTTCAAGTTCTGCAAAAAACAGAACTTTTGCATCTCAGGCTTAACTCCATCATACAATCTAAAGATTTCTCTTTTAACCTGATTTGTTTGATTTTTTCTCCAAGATCTAATATCTGAACCTATACATAATATATTGTTAGTTCAATTGCCTTAGGCTTAACAATGAGTAATATCGGATCTAACAATTTCCCGCTCGTGAGTTCATCAGGCCGGTTTCTCATTGGATAAGAACACTTTCGTATTTCGCAATTCCCCGCTCGTGCTCTTATCTCGCGAAAAGTTCTAGAAAAATACGACCGTGCTGTTATCTTGCGAAATCATTCATTTTTTGGGGTTTTTCAGCGTTTCCGCCTACGCATTGAGCAGTTATCTTGCGAAAAAAACGCTTATCTTGCGACTTTTCGAGGACAAAGTTCGCAAGATAACTGCGCACCCTGTGTAATAAGTATTAGGATTCTTACAATATACCCGAGTGCTAACATGTTTATATTAAACCCAGGTACACATTTTCTTCGGAAAATTTTGTTTGGTATGTTTCTGGTGGGCAAAAGAAGGCAATTTTCACCAAAAAAAAACAATTTTTTAAAGAAGTTGGATTGCTCTTGTTTAAGATTTTTTTCCAGTTTTATAAATAGAAAAATTAATATTTTATCACCAAAAGTTGTAGTTTGAAATTCAAATATTATATGAGTTTATTATTTTTGTTCTCTGGTCTTAACCCAATCTGGCTATTTATAGTCAGTTCGGCTAGGGAGAGTTAACTAGGCCCGTAGGGCTAGAAACGAAGTCCAAAACACAATCTGGCCCCCAATAATCACTTGTACAAAGCGTGATTTAAGGACCGGTCAGTCATGTTGTGTACAAACTGAATCCGAAAACCAGTAAAGTCCATTTTTGTCACACATTTGATGTTTTTATTACAATTTAAGGTGTTAGCTATTGTTATCAAGTAAGGTCAAGTTTATTTGACCATCGAATTCTAGAAATTTCGACGTTTGAAAATTCCGATCAAAATTTGAATTTATAAAATTGCTCATATACATTTTAAGAAATAAATACTGTAAACTTGGTTTTCAATGTCTATTTTGTTCAGGATGATAATCTAAAATCTTACACATACAATTCCATGTCAGTTAGAAATATGTCATAATTTCTGAGGAAAATCTTATCAAGAAAGTCTTATTTTGACCGATTTTTACCCGATGAGTCGTAAAGACGGCTGCAAGTGGCCTATTCTGCCCTACAACAAAAAAGCCTTATATTGGCATATTTAACGCTTTATGACTCTCAGCATCATGAGTCATGACGCATACCATAAGACTCATAGGCTATGACTCATAGCTCATGATTCGTGCGAAAGTGTCAATGTAATAATTCAGCTACTGTAATGAACTCTCAAGATCTTTCATGATCCGTTGTTTCGTGTTTGTCCACACTTTATTTCCAAAACTTTCGGTGATTTCCGAAAAAAACAAAAAAGCCGATTTTCGGTCAAAATTTATCAAAAAAGGCGAAATCGCTTTTATTAATCAAATTTTTGTCTTATTTACTTACTTTTTTTCTTAGAGTACAACTACTTCCGTTGTAAATAATTCTCAAAGTAGAAAAAAACAAACAAAATGTCAAAAATGTGTGCCCAAGATTATTTTTAATCCAACGGGAGCTAATCTTTGTATAAATTTATGTCAATATAGTAAATTTTGACGAATTATTTTTGTTTACTTTTCTTGCCATCATTATATGGCCCTTCTTAGGTATACTTAATTTCTTTTCAAATTATTAATTATAATACAGTTCTCGCGATCATCTTGAGCAGTTTAAAATAAATACAGGGCGATGCAAATTGCTATATTATATAGATGCTAATCCGTTTTTGGTTCGAGAGCATGCTGAGCGAATATAACTCACCCTGTAAATATTTTCCGGCTTTGACTTGGCTATTGTTTTTTAAATAGCTATTTTTTTGTATTTTTTGCATGGTATCCGAAAAAACATGCATAGCCCTAAGGAAGACCCCGTTTTTAAACGGAAGTTGTGACCAAATGTGCTCATATAATTAAGTTAGCATATTCTTATATTAACTTAAAGCTTTCATAACATTTACGCAGTTATCATGCATCCAAGTATCAGGCAGGTTGGCCCGCCGTGCAGGCACCGTACAAAATTTCCCGCTCGCGCTGTTATCAGGCAGTTTTGTCGTATTTTTCTCTTATTCCGCCCACGCCCTGCGAAGTTATCAGCCACCCTACGCAGATATTAGGCAGGTTTTTCTGTCGCGAAACCTGTCTAATAAGTGCGCACCCGGTGTATACTACATTGTACCTCTATTAGTTGAAGTTAATCGAATTTTCCTTCGGGAAAATATCACTCATAGACTATGAGTCATAGTATTTCCATTTTAACGATATATTCAAGCATTGTATTGAAACAGCTTTTCAAACGTGTGCCCAATATGCATTCCACATGAAATCTAATAAACATTTATATCTGCTTTTGTATAAGCTTTAAAACAAATTTCATGCGCACATATTGCCTGGCAGAGAGTGATACTTCCAGCGCACAGGAGTTAAAAAACGAATTGACGTGCAAACCATATCCCGCTGAGATGCTTTCACGCAATTCTAAGCGTGCTCTTATCTAAGTTTGGTATGAATTGTAAATATAAATTTATTTCAAAGATTTCAAGCACTTTCTCCGTTGAGTATCAAGTTTGAAAAATAGGAACAAATATTAATCGCGATCCATTTTTTTTTCTACGTTTTTTTTAATACGGTAAGTCAAAAGACAAAAGTTGGAAATAAAACGAAATTTGAGATTTTTGAGATTTTAGTACAGGTAGGTATTTTTTATCAAATCACGCTATTTTATCGGTAGTTTTTGGTAAATTTTCCATTGTTTTAATTCACCACCTGAGGGGTTACCTCACCATTGGTTATCTTACCAAGATTGGGTTATCTTACCACTTTTTTTTAACCAAAACGTGTCGTGGTTTCCAATTATTACGCCATGACGGGTTATCTTACCGCTTTTTAAGCGTTTATGAATGTAAGATAACCCGTCAGGTGATGTATATAATTGATAATTCACCAAATAGGGGCAAGTTTTGTAGTTTTATGAGTTTCTTTTCATATCTCTCCGATAATTTATAACGCAGCACTTTGATCCAAAAACAATATTTTCGGCTTTTGAAAGCCCTTTTAATTTGGCCACTTTGGAAAAAATGAACGGCTTTTATTATACTAATTGAAAATATATATCCATATACTGTGTGGTCCAACAATGAACCAGTGAGAACATATTTGTGCGCTCACTTTTTATCCTGAAACGATATAAAACTGCGCGCACAAATTTGCTCTGATTGAACCGTTGCTGGACCACACAGTATATAAAAAATACGGCCGGAAGTAGGCTATACAGGTTAGTACGAGCAAATTTGTTATAATTATTAAAGTTATTATGAACATTTAATTCAGTAAGTTAGTTTATTTTAAGCTCCTGTGTGTTCAAATTAACCTATTTATTTTTAGGTAAGGCCTTATACGGGTCGGTGGAAAAGACAGTTGATTTCAGACACGGGTCGGTCGATTTTTTTGCGAAAGTTGCGAAACGTTCCATTCAAATTAATGTCAAGAAACGGTGAAAAATTATGTTCTGGGAAAGAATAGGGGTTATTATTATGATTATTTGTCAAAGAACAGTGAATCTATTTGAACAAATTTGCTAAGCACTACCAATTCGTTCAAACAATTAGAATCGATTTCAAACGAAGAAAAACAAAAAAAAAAAGAATCGCCAGTTCTGAGTCAAAGGGAACGATTAAGTCTAATTAACACATTTTTTACTTTTCGATAATTATATACTTTTTTTGGCGCGGAAAAAAATGAGAAAAATTTCGAAATATAAACATCGAAAAAAATAACCGAAGTTTAGAAAAAGAGAATTTAACCAAAGAGCCCATATATTTCCTGTAAATGGCAATCGACATAAATACAAGTATGGTCAGCAGCCCAGTTTAGGGTTTTCACACAATAAGTATAAATTATACACTCACGATCCTTATTGGAAGAATTGTTAGTTTTCCGCGAAATCAAAAAAAAATCTGAAAACTGTCGAAAATGACATAAAACTGCATATTCGGTTACAATGGTCAGTAAAAAAGTTTGTTCAAATTTGTTGAAATTCTAGAAAAAATTGTTCAAATAATTTGAATTCTAGAAAAATTAGTTCAAATTGAAGAAAAAGTAGTTCAAATTCTAAAAAAATTTTGTTAAAATTCTGAAAAAAAATTAGTTCAAATTCTAGAAAAATTTGTTTCAATCAAAGTAAAAAAATTTGTTAAAATTCTAGAAAAAATTGTTGAAATTTCCGAAAAATTTGTTAAAATTTCCGAAAAATTTGTTGAAATTCTAGAAAATTTTGTTCAAATTTAAGATAAATGTGTTCAATATTCCAATTTTTTATTTTCAAATTTCAGAAAAATTAGTTGAACGTCCAGAAAAATTTGTCCAAATTCGAGAAACATTGCTTGAGCGTGGCCACGCGTGGCTCAATGTGTGTAAATTTTACGAATCTTTATGACTTGTACCGCCAGAATGATGAATTTCAGTGAAAAATTTAGTTCTCTCTCAAAAAAAAATCTTAATTTTGTCGTCTTTGCGAGATTTAAGTTACGTGATCGAAATTTTATTTGGTCATTAGATTTTCCAGTGCAAATTTGATAATGTAATTTATGTATAACCCTAAAACAGACAGTCTATTGGTATTTTCCTCAAGACTTAAGAATATAACTAGTTTTGAAGTTGCTAAAAAACAGAATACCCGATCATTGGTTTATTCACACTCGTCTGATGTTACTGCCGTCATCCAAAGGTAATCAAATTTGAAACCTTAAAACAATCGATCACTAACAATTGCATTTGGTGAAAAAATAAGACTTAAATTAGATTTTACTTAAAAAAAACTGATCAAAATTAATTTAACTGATCCTGTAAACAAAAGTGAAGAATATGGTAGAGATTACACCACCTAACGAGTTATGTTAACACCATCAAACCTCAACAACTGTTATCATAATTGAATTGTATAACTGGGTATGGCGTGGGTGGTTGTTAGCATAACTAGGTAAAGCGTGGGTCAAAACTGAAGCTCATTGAAGCCTAAACAAGTTAACATACCGGTTTTTGGTCAACAAAACTGGTGTTAACATAACCCGTTAGGTGGTGTATTGTAAAGACATATTCTAACATTTCTCGCACTTACAATTTTGTAAATTTGTAGAAAAATGCAAAAATTTGTCTAATATTTTAATGTTAGAATGAAAACCACCCTTCGGTCGGCCCGATTTGACACAATTGGAATATTGACAACTTGTCGACCAACCGGTATTAACTTACTTCAAGGAGAAACCGGATTTATTTCCTCAACTGGTAAAATAACCGAAGCCGAAGACGCATTGCTTTTTCTCTACCAAGTGATGAAAAATTTTCTAAATGGAAATGGCATTATTCATATTCTAGGTGTGAAGGTGAGTTTTTGTACTTAACCAGTGGGCTCCGCGCGAGTATAACCTGGACTCCGTTTGTCCCATTTTGGGACATTTTTTTCTCGCGTGTTTGCGATGCGACATATTTTCCGTTCCCGTTAAGCTTTTTAGTTCTACTTTTTTTACTTATCTAGCCAAAAATCTTGTCATCATGATAAGTGTAAAATATTAATAATATTTTTTTCTCGTTTATCTCTCAAGCGCACATAAGCGAACTCATCCATCGCATTTTTTCTCTCTTTTCAGACATAAACAAATTTTAATTGCGTTTAACAAGTTATTTCGGTTATCAGCGAAAATACCGCCTGTTCAGTTTGAAAAAAGGACAAAAAAAAAAAGTTAGAAATATAATTGTTTCCATTTCCTAAATAAACAGCCCCAAATAACAAAAGACTTGAATATTAGTTTGAACTCAGTATGACTCTGTTGGAGGTCAATAATTTTTCTGAGACAACAAAGTTGATTTTTTTTCTAATTCTCGAAAACATAAAACGGAATCAAAGAAACGTTTAATCATGTACAGTACACCTGGTGCAAATCTGCAAAAAATGTGCTAACTAACGCCTCTGGCGCATCGCAACATTCTGCGCTATGATACGGATAAAAAAGAGAAAAAGGTGTTTTCTGAGAAATTGGACTTAGTTATGCAAAAACTAATAACGTAAATCAGTTTTTCAAGTTATAAGCTTTTTTTCAAATACCATATCAAAGAATAAAAAGTATTTTGAATTTTACGCAAACATTAAAACACGCTATATATATGTATATAAAACACGTACATACACGTGCGTACTCGCAAAAAACGCGGAGCGCCGAGACGGTTAAAGTGTATGATTTTTATTAATTTATCTCTTGATCGTAAGAAATGAGAGCGTTTTTAAGAAAAAAATTGTCCCAAAATGGGACAAAATCGCTTAACGGAGTCCACTGGTTAAGTGCATAAAAAAAATAATATTTGACCTCAAATAATATATGACCTCAACTGACCTTAATTGACCTTCATATAGCCCTATGTAAACCTTATATACATGTACTGGTTATTAATGTAAAAATGCATGTTGTTGTTAAAAGTTAAAATAACCCCCTGCGGTGTTATCTTTCAAAACTAAATAAAAAAGTGAAAGATAAGGGAACGTTGAAAGACAAATGCGTAGTGCGTAGGCCGTTTACCTCGAAAATGCCATCAATTTGAAAAACTGGAAGATAACAGGGTGAAACATAATGGCGCAGGGGGTCTACCTATATCATACCAACCCCATATGTGTCATATTTTAACGACAAAACCTATTTTAACGAATACAGTTGGTTGAACCACCCTAAGCAACATAAAATTGACATATGTGACCCAAAAGTGAAAAAAATGTTTTTAGGCACATAACACTCATATAAAGTAAATACAACATCACTTCAACTTTATGAAAAGAAATAAAATAATAAAGTTTACATAATAAAATTAGCCAACCGGATTCAACTTTTTGGCAGAAAAAAGTGTCACACGCCACTTGCTTCAATTTCCACCAGATTAATTATTAACCTTGGTTTTTCAATCTCGATTTGGCCATTTGAGATCAAACGTTGAGTTATAACCTTGGTAAATTTCCCCCCAAAGAAAAATGCTAAATTTCTCACCATTAATTGAACCGCATACATTTCATGAAAGGACGCTTGGGCCACACGTATAATATTTAATTAATTTAATTTTGACATTAATTAAACATCTTGTGGGATTTACAATAAACACGCGTAGATTTCCGGCCGTTTTAACTCACACATTGAGTAAAAATCACAAATTGCTTATTTCTCATATATTAAAAATATAAATTACAGTACTTACTATTTTTGGTGTCTGTGATGTCTTGAGGGCCATTTTAGCGTTTCTCGGGATATCTTGAGTACCCTTTTAGAGTGTTTCGTGATGTCTTGAGTACCCTTTTAGCGTTTTTCAGGATGTCTTGAGTACCCTTTTAGCGTTTTTCGGGATATCTTGAGTACCCTTTTTGCGTTTTTCGGGATGTCTTGAGTACCCTTTTAGCGTTTTTTGGGATGTCTTGAGTACCCTTTTAACGTTTTTCCGGATGTCTTGAGTACCATTTTAGCGTTTTTCGGGATGTCTTAAGTACCCTTTTAGCGTTTTTAGGGATGTCTTGAGTACCCTTTTTGATTTTTGTTTCAAGAGTGGTTTGAGTGCCTTTTTTATGTATTGCCACGATTTTGCTCAAGGCAAAGAATTCATAGGGGCCTTGAATTTTGCAAGGCCCCCATTTTTCGAGACTAAAAATCAAATATGTAGGCGATTGAAAATTTCGAAAATTTGCGTGATCAGTTCAAGAACAAATTTCAAGACAAGATCGTGCTGACCACAGACGTTACCGGTAGTGATGTTCTGGTCGCCCAAACGTTTCGAAAAACGGATTCGAATTTCGCCAAGCTAACCGTCAACGACTACTACTTCAAGTCAACAAACTTGGACGGGAGCAAGGTCATGAATGGGTACGACAAAATCAAAATTGTTGGCCGGGGTGCCCAAGGTTTGTGTGGTACCGATCGAATCGGCAAAAAGTTTATTCGGTATAAACCGGTGAAATATTGCATGTCCAGCGTTTACCGGAATACGATGCGTCGTAGGAATTTTTAATTAACCGCATCAGATGCGCCAAAAATCTTCCTATACAATTACAGGACTTTGAAGAAAAATTCAAACACCCAATTTCATAGTCGTGTGCCTTGAGACAGCAACCACTGTCTTCGTTATTTCATCGAAGTTTGAAAACCAGAATTTTACACCGGTTTTTAACCAGACTTCTTGTTTTATAAATTGGCTAGAAATACGGACAATCTCAAAAAATCGAAAAATGCCCCCTGTAATTAAAAGACACAGAGTTCCCCTGGGAGTTAAGTGCAAAACTGGCCTATTACTCAGCGTCTTACATAAATTTCCGCCGTTTTTTCTTTCGTATTTTCCGCACGTCAAAAACTCGAAAATCGCCATCTAGAAAACTCGGGAGAAAAGATGGCGGAAATTCACGTTAAACGCTGAGTACTATAAAACTTCCAGAAACTTGCCCTTAAGTCTATAGGAGTTTCTATATGAAAACATTTGCCGAAATATCATTCATGCTTTTATATACCAAATATACTCGATGCGAATTCAATCGGTGCCGTTTATTCACATGGTCGTCAGACCACAAAAACAACTTTTATAAAACGCGTGTGTGTGTTAAGGAACGGCAACGTTGTACAAGAATAAAACAACTGAAACGCTCGTTATTATAAAAGAAATTAACACACATGATATGACGATGACGGAGCGACGGCTTGCCTTGAATGAGGCCAACGTCTTGAAAATCATGGACCATCCGAATATTGTCCGATACGAGTGTAATTTCGAAATTGAAGGAAACCTACACATTATGATGGAATATGCCGACGCTGGATCGCTCGCGCATTACATTTCGGTATGTTTCTGTTATTCAACTACTCATCTTCTCTCATGAATTTCGGTCATTTTTTTTTCTAGAATGGAACCTGAAAAAAGTTTCATTTTCAATTAACAAAATTTATTTTTTGCCATGTTTTTTCGCACATCTTGGACAAAAGGCCAAAAATTAGTTTATTGACCAAAAATATGAAACGGGGTACTTTCGCAACCATTTGTGGTCGCAAAAAACCCGTTTATGAGTACTTTCGCGACCACACCATTTGGTCTCGAATTGTTGTTCAAAATATGGTTTTTGCGTGAAGTTTCGCGAACATTGTTTTACGAAAAAAAAGATCGCGAATCCGTGCTTAAAACAGTATTTCGCGATCAAATGGTTTGGTCGCCAAAATACTCATAATGGTTTGTTTTAAAGTACCCTTCATCGAAAATAAATCCCTTTTTTACGTTTCGCGCTTTTATTTTCGTCTGCTTTGCCATTTTCTGTTTTCGCCAAAATGAGGTTGTACCCAGTTATCTGACCGGTATACCATATACAGTATTTTACAAAAAATAATTATTAAAGAGAGCTCACTTTTTCAGCATAATATAAATTTAGAGTCAATCAAAACCGATCGAGGAAGTCGAAATAGCCCGAATTTTTTCCCAAATCGTTTCCGGTCTTGCCTATATGCACGAAAAGCGCATTCTTCACCGCGACCTAAAATCCCAAAACATTTTCATGACCGTAATGGGTATTGTGAAAATCGGCGATCTTGGTATAGCCAAAGTAATGGCAACTCAAAATCAAACAGTCGTCGGAACTTGCTCCTACATTTCGCCCGAGCTTTGCGAAGCGCGCAGTTATGACCAAAAGTCCGACATTTGGAGTTTGGGCTGCGTTTTATATGAAATTTGTGCCCAAAAGAAAACATTCGACGGCGACAATCCACTGGCTATTGTCAGGAAAATAATTGCAGTTCAATATGAGCCACTCAGTAAAAAACTGCCTTATTCAAGTTGGGGTTATAAATCGTTTTTATACGGTACATGTAAGGATACTCTCATTAGAGTGTCTAAATAGACCGTTGTACACAATAAAAAAAAATTGCAACTCATCAAGCAGGTGTCTTAACGTTAGTTTTTCATGAAGTCGATGAGTTTGAAAAAAAACGAAATGTTTATATCTGTTTCAAACTCATCAGGTTCTTGAAAAACTTGCATTACTTGGGCCACAAAGGTTCACTTGGGCCGAACGATTCATAGTCAATTTTTACCAAAAAAAAATTTTTTTTTTTGAAGAAATTGGACTTCAATTGTTAACGATTTCTCCCATTTTTGTTAATTTATAAATTAATGTTTCATAACCAAAAGACGTAGGTTGAATGTACGTTTATTATTTTTATCCTCTGCTTTACAAAATATTAACCCAATGTGGTTAAATTCAAGCCTAAAAAACAACTGACTATTTATTGACAGTTCGGCTTAAGAGAGTTAAGTAATGCGTTCCCGCTATTTTAACTCCAACAAAAGTCGCGTACGGAATCTCATAACAAAAATGTTGCAAAAAGAATCCCGAAAACGACCGAGTAGCAACGATTTGGAGAAGATTTTAGTGCCCGAGTGGCAAAATATGCTGAGTTGCGACGACAACAACAACGGCAATGAGATCGAAAATGAAGTCGAAGTGCCAAACACCCTAAAATCAAACATTTATCATTACTCCACCGATTCCCTGCAAATGTGTTTACAACGTGGTTTGCCTCAAAATGTTCGAGTTCGCCAAATTGCCACTGGTGATATGCACGTACTGGCCGTCACGCAAGGTTCGGACTTGATTTTTTAAGTCCTACACTGCCGCATACTATCACATAATTTTTTCATTAAACAGAAACCTCAAAACATTCATTCTATATTGGTCATTCGAGCTTTCGTTTGTTTTTCTCCAAATACGGTTTTATCCAAAAAAATGAAGACTTTTAATAATCATCCCTTGATTTTTTTTTTTTTGCGCAATATACAGCATTTTTTATGAAAAAAAACCTACGAAATTAACGAAGACCATTATCAAAAAAAATAACTCTTGGGGGTCAGTGTGTGACGATCATCACACAACGGCCTATTTGCCCTCATGTCTCATGAAAACGGCCTCAAATCAAAAATCGCTGATAGATAGGTCAAACTAAATTTCATGGAGGAAATTTTGAAACCAAAATCGGAAAAAGTTCGTCATGCTGGAGTAGCCGGTAAAATAATGTTTGACAATAATTTTATCCTTTAAAAACGGTCATAACAGGCTTGTATGATGCTCGTCACACAATGTTATAATAGTCATAACATCGAGAGTTTTCTCTTAAATTTTGTTATCATATAATCATTTCGCAAAAATAGCTACAAAATTTAAATCTTTCAAGACCACACTGATGAAAACCACGAATGAAACTGTCATGAATCTAACTAAAATTGAGTAGACTTGTTAAGGATAAATTATCCTGGATAATCCAAACGTTATTTGGATTCTTTATTATATAGAATCGAAATAAATCCGATAATATGTATCATAAAATTGGCGAATTTGAATGTCTTGACATCCATGTAAACTTTACAAAATATTAATATAATTCTATAAAAATAGATTTAAATAGAAATAAAATAGAAAATAAAATAGAAATAAAAATAGATTTAGCACAGCCGGTTTACATTTTAACCAGTTTAAGTGTTTTTTTACGTTTTGTTTTATTCGAATGTAAATTTTATTACCATTTGTTGATTGAGATTTCCATTATTCATGTAATAAGCTACGGCGCTGGGGTCTGTAACTGAATTACAAGCCACGTCTATTGGCTCATGATTTTTTATAGGCGCCTCCTATTGGCTAGCGTCCTTTAGCCACGCCAATTTGGACGTTACGCCATTTTCAAAAACATTTTATGCTTTAATGTTTTAATAGCCTTTGAAAATGACGTAATGCCGAAATACAGTCAGGAAACTCTCCATGTGCACTTTCAATAAGTGCAAAACGTGCACATCGAGAGGTAAGTTTCGATAAAAACAAAGCCTTTGTTACAAAGCCTTAAGAAACTGCACATCAAGAGGTATTAACATTTTTTCGTGAAAACGCGCACATCGAGAGCCCCCTGACTGTACCAGATAAATAAATGTTATTTGGTTGTCCATTTGGTGGTAAGTTAGAATTTCTAACTTAGAATATGTAAACATAGCATTTATTTAAACTTATGACAACATAGAAGTTATCGAGTCAATCATTTTGAATGAACGCTAATACCGTTTTCTTAATTTTTTTTGTAAATATGCAAAAGACAGTATCGAATAAAGTAATTTAGATTTGTTGGTGTACTCCTTGGGCGTGAATGAATTCGGCCAATTAGGTCGCGACTCAAAAACCTCCTTTTCCGAAGATCCGGCAATTATAACTGCTCTAAAAGGCAAGGGCGTCAAAAGCGTCGCTGCTGGTGCTGATTTCTCCATATTTCTCACGTAAGTTTTTTTTTCTCCGATTAGCTATATAATATTATATCAATTTGACCTTAACTCCCACGGGGAACTGGGTGCCTTTTAGTCACGCAGGGCCTGTTGTTAGGTCTAATCCGGCCGGTTTTGGTGAAAATTTTATTGATAGCCACCCACTCAATATTTAACAGAGTGAAACTTCCTGTTTTAGACCAATTAGGGATACCGGAAGTCAGGTAAAAAGCGGTTAAATATTAGGGCTTCTGCAATTCCGCTGAAACTACGAACAAAGGCGGTATAGAAATTTCTGAAACTGCCATTATTTTCTATATTGTATAAATTTAATCGAAAATGACATAGATTAATTAGGTAGTGCGCGGGTTGAAAAGCTGAAAAGGGAGAAAATATAATATACGGGTACACTAAATTCAATTAAAGCTGCTTCTGTGAAATTTCTATAATTTTCTCGGATTTTAAAACCATTTTTGGTTATTTTCTATAATTTTCCGAAATTTTTCATCACTTTTTGGGTTATTTTTAATAATTATTTGTAAATCCACCGATAAAATGGACCCCTACGGATTATATGCCACTTGGAACCCTTGGAAGTTCAGTAAGTTGAGTTTGAGCTTTTTTCTGAATTTTGGGTTAACTGCTAATAAAAATACTTTAAAAAGGTCTTTTAAAAGACTATAAAAAGTAAGGCGTCTATAGCGTTGCTGCAGGTGCCTATTTCACAATTTTTCTGACGTAAGTTTTTTGTCGAATCACCAAAGTTTACCTTCGTTTATAGTTCGCATTTACTAAAGCCCCATTATCCTTTGATTTATATCTTTGTTTAGTGATAATGGCATTGTGATGAGTTGCGGATCTGGTCGGAACGGATGTTTGGGACACGGAAACACGGACAATTGTTCCGCGCCACGGATTATTGAAAATCTTTTACACTTTCAAATATCACAGGTACAATTTCTCAATAGTTTATAAAAGACCGCAATATCCCTAAGCTAACTAATCTTTCCGTTATTTGTTTTCATATCTGTATTCACAAACGCTTTAACATCATAATAACGCTTTAACATGTTAATAATGCTTTAACATGTTAATAATGCTTTAACATGTTAATAATGCTTTAACATGTTAATAACGCTTTAACATGCTAATAACGCTATAACATGTTATAACGCTTTAACATGTTAATAACACTTTAACATGTTATAACGCTTTAACCTTCAAACACATATGTTGGAATTTTCTCCAAACGGGCATATAAAACGCGTTTTTGATGGTGGTTTATTATATTAAATGTAACGGCAGTGAAAACCAACATAAAATAATCGATTACAAAGTCATAGAGCAAATAAAAATAAAAAATTTGTTTCATTAATGAATATTAATTAGTCATTTATTGGAGCTAGGAAACCTCAAAAAAGAGGTTATTTGCAATTAAAAATTTTCACGCACATTTTTTTTNAGTACTTTATTGTTCAAGCAATTATTCAAGAATACCAAGTTTTGTTCTGCACGATATAATTTTTCTGTGATTTGAGTCGCATATCTGTAATCGTCTCTCGTAACCGTCATCAGTTATTATCATCAGTCGAGACATCCATTAATACATATATTCATTTATTATCTGATATTTCGGAATTACTCCATTTTCAAAGATTTTTTGCGACTGACAAACACAGACAAAACATTTTACAGGTTATACAGTATTCTAGAATAATTAAATAAAATACGCACTTTAATGTTTTTGAATCTATGTAGCATTCTATGTAGCGCAATGGGAGCCCGTATTCAAAAAGATAATAAATGAATATATGTATTAATGGATGTCTCGACTGATGATAATAGTTAATGAAAATCGTTACGGTTTTTCAAACCACAAATCGTAACGATTTTGAGGTAGGGACTGTAATATTGTTGGGCAAATTTTGATTTGGTACTATTTATTAACATTGTTATTTTAAAAAAATTCTTATCATATTTTTGATATATTTCATCCGACAGCTCGAAGTCCATCCGTCAAAGCAAACTTTTCATTTCACTACTGTTTGGTTTAATAAATCAGCATATTTGTTATATTTTTGGCATACAAGAGTCACAAGACGACAGTTGTGTGACACATTTTCGCTTTGTTTAGTTAACTGCCGTATTGTGACCTCGTGTAAATACTTTTTTGTTTAGATAAGTGCGGGCCATCACCACGTTTTGGCGTTGACGAATGCTGGCGAAGTTTACAGTTGGGGAATGGGCAAACTTGGTCGGCTTGGCGTCGGTCATCAAATGGACTGTCAAGATTATGGTTCAATCTCACATGACACTGCTTAAGGGTTTATGTGGCCACTTTCGCTTCCAACAAAAAACCCCTTGGGCGTAGGCGGAATAACTGGAAAATGTGCAAAACAAGGTGGTCTGATAAGCGCAAGAGCGGGGGAATTCCGCAATACCAACTTGTTATTATCCATGTATATCCAATGAGAGACCGGCCTGATAAGCGCACGAGCGGGCAAAGTGGCCTGATAAAGGGCAGTGTAGGAAACGGGAACACTAATCCCGCCCGCTCCCTTTCCCACGGGAAAACGCGGGAAAAACGGGATCCCGTTCCCATTTCCTACACTGATAAAGGGGGCCGCATAACCCCTCAAGCCGTGTATAACGTATTACCTGATATTACTTTGGTTTAATAAAAAAATTGAAATTCTTGGGTGCACCAATTAGTCATCAAAGTAGGTGACAATTTTGATGGCCATTAATGGTCACATTTGTCAAACTAACTTCCTTCATTATCCGTTGTCATTTATTACAAACGGTGCTTGGTTGATTTAGATTTCACGCAAAAAATCAAAATGTGAAACTTAATGGCGTAGGATAGGTGTAAAAGCGTGAATAAGTCGCGCCTTTATTCATGAACTCTAAATCCGTTGTTTATTTTGATTTATCACAAACGGTTTTCTGGTTATTTGGAACTAAAGTCAACCTGTGTAGCTAGCTACCCAATATGCATACCACAGTTAACAACAGAACATTGTGTGAATCATTGTTCAGTCCCGACAAAAGTTGATATCCCGGAACGAGTGGTTCAAATCTCGGCAGGATACGACTCTTCCATTTTTATTTGTGATAGTGGTGCCATTTATGCGTGTGGATGTAACCGAAGTAATAAACTGGGATTAAGTCGCAATAAATCCATCATAGACATCTTCACAAACAAACCAAATCAAGTTCATGCTAAAGACAAACCGACACAGTTTGGTTCTCACTTCGAAAACTTGAAAGGCCAGCTCATTTTCATTTTCGGCTTGAAAAGCCAGCTCAGCACAGCTCATTTTATTTTTTATTACGTCAGGCCAGTTCAGCACTGGTCGTTTGAATTTTGGCTTAGCAGCCCAGCTCAGGACAGCTCATTTAAATTTTAGAGTCCGAAAGGCCAGTCCATTTTTAGAAGCCAACTCAGGACAGCTTATTTATATTTTTGAATTCGACAAGACAGTGGAGGGCAGTACTTTACGCTTAGAAATTTGGCTTACAAGTTAGTTTTCTTTTTCGACTATTTGTTCTATTTAAAATTAGAAATGACATCTATAAAAATAATTGGATTTTTCATAACTCACCCTTATTTGGCGTGCTCTTACTTCGAACATCCTGTAATCATGATTTCAACGTGACAACCAAGACACAGTTAAAAATCTTCTCCTCCTCTCAAAGAATCCGCCAAGTTTCTCAAGGTCGAGAGCATACCTTGTTTTTAACCAGCAGCGGCACGGTTTATTCCCTGGGGCGAAACCAAGAGGGTCAACGGGGACTGGGCCATCAACGTCCGGTAACCGAACTGACACCGATGCAAATCCCAAAAACCGACGGGAAACCAATTCGAACCATTTTAAAAATCGCCACGTCTAATTTTATGTCGGCGGCTGTTGCGCAATTGCAAGGCGACCAAGAAGTTGTCCTCTTCTGTGGAACGCGCTATTCATCAACTAATAAGGCTATTGATGACTCATCAGACAAAAAGCTCTCTTTTAGTGTGGGGATTCAATTAAGAAAAACTTCAGTAAATTTGAGTACGACCATATCATATGGTCCATATGAATAAATGACTTAACTCTCAGGGAGAAGGAGTTTTTGAGCACCCGTAGGGGAAAAATGTGTGTCTATGTACACACACTAAGAAAATTCGCAATAATTCGCGATAATTCAAAAAACTGGTAAAGCCAAATTGTAGAGCTCGTCAAACTACGTCGATCTGACTATTCACAAATTGATTTGCGGCACCAGGATTCCTTAGAGAGCTGTTTGAAAGCTTCAACCTACGCAAAAAATACCGTCAATGTAATTTTTTCGAAAAGTTTGAGGGGGGTCAGCAATACTCGTTTTGACCTACGGGGCCTCCATATGTCTTAAATCGACGAAAAAACAAGTCGTGTGTTCATATACACGCACTTTCCCCTGGGAGTTAATATAAATAAAAAATTTTTGGGTTTAAATTTGATTATTGAATCTGATATATAGCGGCAACTCGGTCCGACTGAATTTGGCCGCAGTGGAAACCGGTTGTGGCGAGTGCGATTTGACTCAGAGTTTTTCCTCTTCAATCACAAACCAGTCTAACCTGTCCTTAACCGAGGCCGACCAGGACTGGTTCGACGCTGAATTGCAACCCCCAGACGACAAACTTGCCATCACCCAGTGCTACCTGGAAGGCACGATTTATTTGGACGAGGAGTTCATCAAAGTGAGTCAAATTTGCTTAGTTCAATCGTCACAAAATTTTCTGTTTACATTGGATTATCTGCCATCACACACATCACCAGTCCCTCACAATATGGCAGCTCGGCGCCACTTGACTTCCGAAGTTTCCAATTCCAGTTTTGACAATCATACTGACTCCGAGTCAGAATCTAGGCCGGTGGCTAAACCGGAAACAAAAGCCCGTACGAGTTAATTCAGATCCCAGACTCCAGGTTAACAACCAACCACGATTATTTACCGGTTGAATTTTATGAAAATCGGCTGAGCGTTTTTAGTATACCGTGATGGCATATTGTAAGATGATATGAAAACCAATTTTTCCCTTATTTATTTTAACTAGGCACATCTTTCTCCCCCCCCTTATAAATGCGGCATTTTATAATATAAAGAGGGGGAGAAAGGAGAGGCACCCCAGTTTCAAATAAAAAGGGGGAAAATTGGTCTTTATACCATCTTAAAATATACGGACACGGTATACTAGAAACGCTCGGTCGATTTTCATGAAAGTAGCATACGGTAGCATACGTCCATGCATTCACTTTTTTCTGATGGTTTGTACTACAAACTTTGTAGTGACCACTTTTTTTGTATTTTTCGGTTATTTCAAAATTTGGCTTCAATATTCGGTATCATCACTTGATAATTAACAATTTGTCCGAGCAATAAAATCAAAACTGAAAAAATAATCAGATTATAAAACTATTCAAATGAAAGTTTAGGATTTCCATAAATTGTGTTTTTGTGAAATTTTATTGAACAAAATTGTTCAAAATTGGGTTTGGCCACCACTGCGGGTAGTGACGAAGTAAAGACATGGTTACGAAATGAGCTTCATGACGCAGTAGGATGGCACCCTCAACCGGAAAAATTAGTGGAAAGCAAAAGCCAAGCACCAAAAATACTGACCGTGAAACGGGAAGGCACCATTGCGACACTAGTGACGCTCCCATCGGGTGAACCAGATAGACGGAAGACCAAACAAACACCGCGAAAACGTGTACAGTCCAGGGATCATAATATAACAAGTTTCTTTTTGTTTCCAAAAGCTGCAAAAATCTGAAGGAATAACTTCCAAAAATCCAAATTTGATTCACAATTTGATCACATAAAACAAGGAGGACCCTAAGGACCCAACCGTCGAGCTGTTTACAACTAAAACACTAAGCACGGCATCTCAAAATTTCTCGAACTTGTTGGTCAAATACGCAAACGTGATCCTTTATTTGTTAATATGACTTAACGGTGTTAACTTAAGACCTAAAACTTATTAAGTACAGTCCTTACTCATTCATCGGACGCCGGATTGCTCCTTTTTCGGACGCTTTTTTGGCCAAAATGGGGCCATTCTAGTAGAAAAATGATCTTTTTTGTGACGATGCTCCTTTTTCGGACGATATTTTTGAGAACCGAAAACGTCCGATGAATGAGAAAGGACTGTACTTAATACGTGAAAAAATAAAAGAATTCAATTAAAAGGAAACTATCAAGAATAAATAACATGACAAAAATTGGTTATTAGTTATATAGCCGGCGTATCAAATAATTTGACGTAAGTTGAAAAAATTGAGTGATCCCCGGAACAGAGTAGTTTACCGACTAAAAGTTCCGCGCCGCCCACACGGGGTAAACGTATTACCTCGGCCAACCCCAAAAAGCCCAACACTATCACAAGCCAAAAACAAGTTAAAGAAATGAACGCACTTCTCAGTAGTATGAAGGTATGTATTTTTGAAAATTGGAGCAAAAATAAAAAAAAATCAGCTAAAAATCAGAACTCACATAAAACATAAAACACGAATTTTAACATATTTTAGTTGGATGAGAGCATGGTTTCTATTTATGTAAGTACGCTTGGGAAAAAGCGTGATTTAAATATGTTAAAATTAAAAACAAGCTCATTGCATGTTAAATAACCTTACTGTTATTAAGTCGCTAGAGAGCATTTTGTTGAACGGCGGGAATTAATTTGCGACGCTGAGTAATAGATTTTGTTGATATGTATCCATATGTGTTTTTGGAAGTTTTTAACATCTCACCCAGCCACTTAGTTTAAAATTAAAGTTCTAAAAACTTTATGCCTTAACTGTCATGCACCATATGGACCAAATTTGGTCCAAGGCGCTTTTATTCAATATTATTCAAATAATATTAAAACTCACTTTTTGTTACACCTTTAAAACATCTTTAGTTAAAAATTTTGATTAATGTATATAGATAAATTATCGATAAATTAAGAAGACATATATAATATATATTATATATGCATATGAAAGTTTAATAATCTGTTGAAATTTTTCGAAATCGGCACATAAGTTTTGATGTAATCATGAAAACGAGTTTGGTACATATGGTGCATGACGGTGGTGGATGTCGGTGGCGCATGACAATTAAGGTCACATCGTTTTTCTTGGTTCTAAAGTAGCTAGCGGTGTATTATTTGATGTAAATACCAGCCAACAATATTTCTTGTCCCAATTTTTGATATTTTAGATTTTTAGCATCATACTAACGAGGCATTTTGTCACTGATTTGACAACTTGCATTTGACATAAATATCACATATTTATGATCTTGCAACCAAATGATAATAATTTGGGCTTATAATTTTTAAAAAATTATAATGCGCTTTATGATTTCATGTGCTTAACTCTTGGGAGTCACTGTGTGATGATCGTCCCACAACGGTCGACCGCGGTCTATTTGCCGTCATATCTCAAATTAAAAATCTCTGATAGACTTTCACGGAGAAAATTTTGGAACAAAAATCGGAAACAAAAAAAATATTCTGAATTTTTTTTTTTAAATTTTTCCTGATCTGACGATTTTTTATTGGTCTAGATGCATTAGTCATACAGGAGTACCTCGTAGAACAATTTTTGGAAAAAATTTTATTCTTTAAAACGATCATCACACAGTGTCCCCTACCGGTTATACGAACACCTGTGACCAACTGGAGTTAAAATAACATTCTGCCGCTCGCCAGGATACACTTATAAATATCTTATACTTTTGTATTCAGGAAGAAAAGGAGTTAGCTTTAGAACGTGTTCATGAAATAGAACGCGAACGACTCGAAGAAAAACGAAAATTCGAAGAAAAATACGAAAATGACAAGCTCGAGTCTGACCGAGTAAATAGAAGTATGAAAAAAATTTCTAAACCGTCAAATACATAGCCTATGTAACATAGGACATTTGTCCTGCCTGGCATATTACGTGCTTTTGTGCTGTATTTTTTGATGTCTTTCCATATAACTAGGGGTGCATTGATTTTAGTATCACAATCATAGAAGTTCTATGATAGAACCCGAAACTTGGAGAAGAAAAAATAAGAATTGGACGAGTCAATTTTTTGAAAAAAACTGTTAATACAGTTTTGTTCAGCTTCAAAAAATAAATTTTAAAATTTTTGCCCAAGGTCACTGTGTCACGTGATAATTTGGGATAAAGACATGGTTTTGGGCCAAACGCGGACCAGCATATCTAGGGGTTAAATCATTTTTTTTTAATGTTTTCCTTGATTTTCGGGTTTATCATAAGAAAATCACGGTTCTTTTCGAAAAATTGACTCGTCTTATTCTTATTTTTGTTCTCCTGGGTTCTCGGGTGGAATTGATGGAATAGGATTTTTGCATTAAAATGATCATTAATGATTATTTATGATCATTTTGAAAAATACCGGTCATTCGTTGGTCGGTTCAAAGAATTTTGTTGCTTCTTTGAAATCCTCACCCTCGATTCACCTATTACCCGGTCAAATTCCCGGTCAAATCCGGTTTTCAGCCAAATTGAGCAGTTTTCAGTTAAAACTCAAATATGGGTCATAAAACCCATATTATTTAATTTTGCGGAAAGAGACCTAATTTTTCGTATTCGGCAGGTCAAACCGCATCTAGGAACATTTAATTACTTTAATAGCGGTTTGGAGCCAAACGTTAGCCGATCCATGCACGCCTACATATAACGACAGTAAAAATCAACATAGAATAACCAATTTTGCACTGGGAATAAAAAAGGAATTTTTACCGAAAATAAATTCTATTTCAAGAATTACAATTTTAACCCCCGTTTTCAGATTTGCGGAATCAACTAGCGGAAATGGAAACGCGAATGTCGATGCGTGAAAAAGACATCGAGGACAAATTATTGAAACAAATGCAACTCACAATGTCACAGTCGATGACCTCGAGCAAACCATTGAATAATTCGAAAATTTGCTCTATAATGTAAAGTCCTTCACATATATACTCGACTAGGAATTCTCTAGTAGAAAAATTGCACCAAATACATGTACACCCTTCAACAAACCTTTTCACTTTAAATAAAGTTATGAAAATTCTATATAAAATATTTTCCTAATATCAACTCACAGGGGGAAGTGTGTGCATATATGCACACGACTTGTTTAATCGTCGATTTAAGGCATATACCCCAAAGGTCAAACCATTATTGCTGACCCCCACTCAATTTTTCGAAAAAAATTACATTGACGGTATTTTTTTGCGTAGGTTGGAAATTTCAAACAGCTCTCTAGGGGGCCCTGGTGGCCCAACTCAATGTCTTAATAGTCAGATCGACGTAGTTTGACGAGCTCTACAACTTGGTTTACCAGTTTTTTTGAATTATTGCGAATTATTGTGAATTCTTTAAGTGCGTTATACATTTATATACACACATTTTCCCCCTACGGGTTCCCAAAAACTTCTTCCCCCTGAGAGTTAAGCTAACCTTTTATACGACCATCTATGACTCATGCGCGAGTGTGAAGATACGAAGCATTAAACTGGCGTTCAAAATTTTTACCACCAGTTTACAGCGATACAACTGCTGTACATACAATTTAAATGAGAATGGAAATCAGTTATATAATACAGTATAATTGAAGAAATAGGTTGCTATATAATTGAAACACGAAATTTATCAAATTGATAGGCACAATTAATTCAATGGTTACCCCCTTTAAACTTCAATGGACTCCGCATACATGTATATACAATACATTGTATATACAATAATTAGGCACCGATACAATAAATTTTATGTGGATATCATTGGATTGACATTGATGTGTAATTACAAATAATGTTTATCGCACCTAGAGTGTTACAACCAGGGGTCGGCAACAGCCAGCTGGCCTTCCCAGTTCGAGTGAACTGCCCTTGGATTCATAAGCTAAGAAGAATATTTTTTGTCAAAAAGCACAGTTCACTGATTTTGAGCTCAACTGGGCAGCCCAGCACAGCTCATGTTTATTTTTCAGTCAGAGAGCACAGCCCAGCGCAGCTCAATTTTTTTTCGCAGTCCGACAGCACAGCCGAGCGCAGCTCGATTTTTTTCCGGTGCCCGACAGCACAGCCCAGCGTAGCTCGATTTTTTTTTAGTGCCCGAGAGGGCAGCCCAGCACAGCTCATTTTTTAT
Source organism: Oikopleura albicans (assembly GCA_004367875.1). Classification (NCBI taxonomy): domain Eukaryota; kingdom Metazoa; phylum Chordata; class Appendicularia; order Copelata; family Oikopleuridae; genus Oikopleura; species Oikopleura albicans. The sequence goes on along the minus strand of SCLG01000520.1, from coordinate 33,217 downwards.
CTGACTTATGCCGACCCCTGGTTACAACTGAATTTCCAATAACAATAAAAGAAAATCTGCTACGAATAGAAAATTTCACTGAATTTGTAAAGTAATGAATGAGGAATTCAGGGAAAAAAGTACTGAAAAATGTCTTTCTCGTGTAACACCCTAAGGTTTAGGGCCTAAACACACCAATACCAATCTCAAGATAGTTTTAAGGACACCACATAAAATTGTTATATCGGTGCTTATTTGTTATAATTCTACTCCATTGAAGTTTCATGGCTATAATACAGGCTGTATAATTTATACAGCCCTCGTATCCGAAACGTCCGTCCCCGAAACGTCCAGTTGTACCCCAAACGACCAGATTTTTTTTTTTGGTCAATGTACCAGAATCGCCCATTTTTTAGACGAAACGTTCATTTGTTTGTCATAAAAATAAAGGTGTAATGGTTATATTACTTAGGACGAGGACTGTACTGATATCGAAAGTAATTTAAGACACTTAAATAGCAAACATGTAATAGTGAATTTTTTAACGTTAAAAAAAGACCTGATGTACCCGAAACGTCCAGTTTTTTTTTTAGTTTTGGACGTTTCGGGGACGAGGACTGTACCCCTCGTTTCACATGAACATCCGCTGAAAGAAAGCATTTTGTTTTACTTAATTTTTAGATGGTTGCCTGAGACAACTTGTGTCTACAAAAAAATAAAATAAAAATAATGGAAAAAGAGTGTTAGAGCCAACCATCTAGAAATTTATTTAAAAATGCTCTTTTTCAGCGGATATTCATGTGAATCGAGGGGTAGTAGTGGTGCAATCGAAATGATATTACAATTAAATGGGTATTTAGTTCTTTATGGCCCATAAATTATGGGGGTTACTCATGCTCACATTCTCAAAAAGAAACTTTCGCCGAAAATCCGTCATAAAAATAGAACCACTATTAGTTAAACGCTTTCAATTATTATTTTTATTTTAACAACTTCTGACGTTTGCTGATCCATTGAAAAAGCAAAAATGACGAATGTTCAATCTCAGAATATCACGAAATTTTTTGAAACGCGTTTTGGCAATACGCAAACGCTCTTAGTGTCAAAAACAACAATAATGTCGTAGAGAAAAAAAATAAGCCATGACCACCAAAAAAAACAAACTGTTTTGGCGAAAATGTTCGTCTCGAAAAGTTAGCTTTTAATATTTTTGGAAAATCAAGGCCAAGTTCAACGAGTCACGTGATAAATTTGATTAAAGGTCTCCAATTGGCCCATTTTTGTGTCCACGATTTAAGTGCCTTAATTAATTTTTTTACACTTTTTTTCTGCTTACACGAAAGTTCAGGTGCAAATCTCGGCAGGGGTCTCTCAGATTTTTGATATCATGTCCAGTGTAAGAAAAATTAATAAAGGCACTTAAATCGTGGACACAAAAATGGGCCAATTGGAGGCCTTTGATCAAATTTATCACGTGACTCGTTGAACTTGGCCTTGATTTTCCAAAAATATTAAAATCTAACTTTTCGAGACGAACATTTTCGCCAAAACAGTTTTTTTTCGAAACAATTTGGTGGTCATGGCTTTTTTTTTTCTCGTACCCCCTTAAATATGTAGCGGTATATCAAGTCGATAGCCTCAATTATTTCAAGCTTGGCGTTGTTTCATTGGAAAAACGAACATATATAAATTGTGTTTGGTCCTAGTTTAATATCATAAAATTATATAAATTATGTATTATACACTATGTGTTGAAAGACCAATTACTTATCAGGAAAATTGACTTTGTAGTTTTTGATAAGCTAGTTTTAAAAGAGTGTGGCTATCTGTTTCTCCATTAATTTTACTACTCAAGAAAATATTTCATCTAGTCCACAGAAAAAGGTACTAGTATAATGTTACTTCATATAACTAATATCACAAAATTCGATGTTTTTAGGGAATAAATCACACATTTTTCTTGAAGACGAAAAATGAAACTGATTTCACAATGTCTCATGGTTTTGGTTTCTGCAATTCCTCGGCGTCATGGCCGGCTGACGAAATTTCTCAATCACCACCAACATAAAGTTAAGGACCGGTCAACATTCTTGCATACGAATTTTTCTTCCCGGTTAAACGGTTATAAAAAATATATCGCAGGCACGGTTTACTATTTTTGATTTTGTGCAGAATCATCAAATCCGGTAGTTTAGCGGACCATAGGTAATTTTAAAATGCCATAAGTTGCATATCGCGCAATGTACTTAACCAGTTATCCTTACAAAATTATACTATCTTGACACTTTTTGACCAAACCAGTTGTTAAGATAAATCATAGAGGAAAATGGATCAAAAATGGAGATTTTATTATTTATACTTTATGAGCAAACCAAAATAAGGCTATACCTTAATAAATAAGGTATTTTTTTTTCACTTTAAGGACGTTGGTGACCCTAATTTCCTAAAAATCCAACGTCCTTAAATTATTGAATAACAGTGCTGACCCGCATTTCAGAAACCTACCAATCAAAAAGCAAATCAACACTTCAATAGCCTGGAATGGAAGGTTTTGAAAATTCAAAAATTGAGTTTAAAGTTGGGACTTCATCGGCGCGAAGAAATTTCAGAAATTTACCATCACTACTTGAAAAAACTAATGAATAATTTTGAATGAATTATACACCGGGTGCGCAGTTATCGGGCGGGTTTGTGTCCAGTTATCGGGCACCCTGCGCTCTTATCGGGCACCCTGCGCATTACTCTTGAATATA
>SCLG01000520.1:0-14229 GCA_004367875.1 Oikopleura albicans | reverse complement strand
GTACGTTTGCGACAACTACAACCACAAAACCAAAAACTGAGACAACACCGACCCCGCTGCCGTTTATGCCCGATACCAGCGGTGAAGATGAAACCTGCTTTCCAACGACTTGTGGAAATCCAGCTGCTTTGAATTCAAATCTGAAGAAAATTGTGGGCGGTGTGGAAACCGGAAGTATAAAATACTGGCCTTGGCAAGCATCCCTTAGACGATCATTTACTGATGATACAAGTGTGGGTTGTCATTTCGCCTTTATTAACTCTCAGGGGAAGGAGTACATGTATTTGGTAACCCGTAGGGGGAAATGCGTGTAAATAAACACGCACTTAAAAAATTCAAAATAATTCGAAATAATTCAAGAAAACTGGTAAAGCCCCTTTGTAGAGCTCGTCAAACTTCGTCGATCGAATTTTACTCTATTTCTCGCTATTTCGGAAATTTTATGAAGTTTCCGAAACCCTCATATGAATATTTAATTTTTAAATTAATATCCATAAATATCCATTTTTAAATTGAAAACCGGAGTCTACGGTGAACTTAAAACCACATTTACTTGTAATTTTGTGGAATTACGTAATATTGTGAAATTACGTGAAATAATATGATTTGACAACCAGAAACAAGCTTTTACCATCTGTGTGGCGCAACTTTAATCAGTGACTCCTGGATTTTGACGGCTGCCCATTGCTTCATCCGCTACACGAAAAAGATGAAAATCGACCAGCGTATGATGGAGAAAGACGTCAGCAAATACTTGATCCAGCTCGGCCGTTACACAAAAAATATGTTCGAGTATAATATGCAACCGCGTGCGTTATCCTACTTTCATGCGCATCCCGAATTTCACCCGTGGATTGGAAACCAAATGCATGACATTGCTGTTGCCAAAATGCACCGACCGGTTCAAATCACCGAGTACGTCCGCCCAATCTGCCTGCCCGAGTTTGTCCCGCCAGTCGACGGCAAAATCTACATTACCGGCTGGGGCAATACGAAGAAGGTCGGCCCCAGCGGCGAGAAGTTAAAAGGGTGGTAGTCCATTTGGTAGAATCCGATTGTTTTTGTTCTACAAATTTCCGTATTTTACCAATTAAAGTTGGTGACGTAAGGAGTTGACACTTTCGTTTCCGATTGTTTCGTCAAAAACTGTCAACTTGTTTCTCTTTGTCAACTTGTTACGTCACTTTTGCCCCTTTTTTGCCTATTTTTTGCCTATTTTTGCCCCAAAAACGCCCAAAAACTGCCAACTTGTGGGAAACTGTCAACTTGTTATGTGTCAACTCGTTACGTCACCAACTGTATATGCAGAGAGTGCGCAGTTAACCGTCATGTCATTAACCATACATATGCAACAAAAATTGCCTACGCAGTTTGTCGTTAACTGTCCACTTTTCATTTTTTTTTTGCAAACACCTACAGAGTGATGTAATATAGGTGCTAAGCCGTTTTTGGTTCGCGACTGCGCTGAGCGAATAAAAGTCACCAAAAAACGGCTTAGCATCTATATTACCTATTCCTGTAATTGATATCACCATTGTATTTTTTCAACTCAAGTTTATAAACTTATTTTTGTTATTGGGAAAGTTACTGGGAATTCTATAAATTCTGGAATTTTTAACCCATTCCCTATTCTGCCAATTTGGTTACCACCGCTAAAAGAACTCGTTCTGCCTCTAGCGACGCAAAATCTCTGCGAGCGTCAATGGAAAGGATATTTTAACGACGGTTGGATTTGTACGGATCCAGGATTCCTTGAGGACGCATGCCAGGGCGATTCCGGCGGGCCAGCGGTCTACTACGACAAATTCCAGAAACGCTTTAATATTGTCGGCGTGACGATTGCGGGTTCGGAAACGTGCTCGACGTCGCGCGCCACGGTTAAGGCCGGCGTTTATAGCAACGTCTTATACTACAAAGACTTCATTAATCGGGCAACCAAAAATGGATGTAGGTAGTATACGGAACCAAAGGTGGTTAGTAAACTCACGAACATTGCTTTTAAAATTTATAGTTATTGATGCACCCCTGCGCAGTAAACGGGCAGCTTGGCTTGCTCGTGCTGTTATCGGGCAGGTTTTTTGCCCGAAAAACTTTTTACTTTTTGGCCTTAGTGGTAGCTTACGCTAAGACCTGCGTAAGTATCAGGCACCCTGCGCAGGTGAAGGGTACTTTCGCGACCATTTGTTTTTCTACTTAAAAACAGTGGTCGCGAGATTTTTCTCAAAACGCCGTTTCGCGACCATGTGGTTTGGGCGCGAAAGTACTCATAAACGGGTTTTTTCGCGACCACAAATGGTTGCCAACGTACTCCACTCCCCTGCGCAGTTATTGGACAGGTTTATGTTCCACAAAACCTACCGGATAACTGCGCAGGAGGTGTAGTATTATTGTCTACAGTCTATGTGTCGTTTCCGACCAATGACCAATTCAGCGAGCTGTTTTCAACTTAACCTTGGTAGCTACCTACACTGTACCCACTTTCACTTAAAATCTGAATTAAGCGAGAACAGTTTGTGATAAATTGAAACGGACAATGTTATTTTAATCAACAAATACGCGAAATAACTTAATTGATAACCAAACCATACTTCAAACAAAAAAGTTCGTGAGTTTACCTCCACCAGCATCAACCCATTGTACATTCTTCTGTGATTGAAAACAACAACAAACAACACAAGCAATCTACCTCAAGCAAAGCCTGATTCACCCAACGAGAAACAACAACAACAATAACGAACAACAAACATGCATCATCTCATTCAGCAACCAAATGCTTTACCTTCGAACAAATCAAAAAAGAAAACATAGAGAAACATTTTTTTTCAACGGAAAAATCGAAAAAATAAGAACATATAAGAAACGAAAAATATATAAAAAAACGGTTAATATTAACATTCTTATCGTTTGTTTGACAAATTTCATTTTGTCGCGATTTTTAACAAGATCGTTTTTGTTTTACATGGAGCAAGGATTCGGCACCGTCTCGTTTTGCCGATGCAACAATTTGGAAAATTCGAACTGCCCAATCTCTCTTTGTTATCTATTTATTGCTAACACAATAAACTCATACGAGAAAACAATTATCGTGTTTTGAAAAATTGGAAAATTTGATACTGGTGTGTGTCGTCAGTTTGTCACCGATCTCGACGCGGGTCTTATCATAGATAAGGCCGAGTACTGTTTTAAACCTACAAGTGAAGTTTTCTCGGTGACACTTTTTTCCCCACACCAGTATTACATGTGAAGGGTATTTTGGTGAAGGGTATTTTTTCCCCACACCAGAATACATGTGAAGGGTATTTTGGCTACCGAAAATGATTTCAGTACTTTCGCGACCACAATTTTGATCGCCCAGTGTACGTATAATATACAGACTACACCACCTGCTCCCTTATCTGACCACCCGTTATCTGGCCGGAATTTCCGCTCGTTCCTTAATCTGGCCAGAATTTTGAGCAACACTTTTTCAGAAACACGTATCTTTATATGTTAAGCCCTGCGCCGTTATCTGGCCATTATTGCGTAAAAAATGTTTTTGGCGAAAATGTCGGCCAGATAACGGCGCAGGTGGTGTATATGACTTCGCGACTGTATGGGTGCCAAACTACAAAATACAAGTTTTTGTCGACCCAAACATACCATTAGTAAAACATTAAACACAAAAAGTGGCTCTTTAAGCAGATATAGCGTAGGCGTTTTTTCGACCGTATTCCGTTCCATATGGGGTAATTGTTTTTATTTATTTTATATGTGATACAGAACTTTACAGTGTGTCTAAAAATGTTAAACAAATAATGAAAAATTTGACAAGAAACTATTCTTATACGAATTATTCTAAAATATCATAAATATTATTAACTCCCAGAGGGACATCCCCTGATAGACGACCCAATCTTGGTAGAGCCAATTTTGGTTCAATCATGTTGGCAATGTTGCTGATAGATTTTTTGCGATAATAAACCGGTTTATCCGATTGGAACTTTCTGAATCTGCTTGAATTGAGGGCTCAGTATATTTGATTACCCAAATTAGCGTCCCCGACAGGGCTCGGCATAATTCAAAATAAAAACGAGCTGTCCTGTGCTGGCCTCTCGGGCTAAAAAAATGAGCTGTCCTGTGCTGGCCTCTCGAGCTCAAAAATAAAATCGAGCTGTCCTGTGCTGGCCTCTCGCCGAGAGGCTCTCGGGCTTGAAAATAAAATAGCTGTCCTGTGCTGGGACTCCCAGAAGTGAGAATAACTATTACCAAATGAAATAATCGCGATGAAACCAATTATTATTTTAGGAAGAGCGCGCGGTAAGATAATGGATTTTTGGGAATTTTAGAGATGAGGTCTTATTTTGAACATTGAGCTACAGTTATGAGGAGGACTTAGGCACCCTATCGTAACACTTTTGCATCTCAAAAATTGTTACGAGATAACTTTGCTGCTACGATATGGCTTCAACTATGCCATTTATGCCTAAAAAATGATATTTTTTGTGTTTTTGGTTCGTGCAAGTTATATTCGGTCTTCGATTATAATGAAAAATATATCCCGTTGGTTTAATTGCTCGATAAGGGTTACAAGTTCCACGAATATGTATACCAAAAAGACAATTTTCTGTGCCCTGCTTGTCACCAACGAGAACAAGAATACAAGAACAATCCTCATAATGATAAATTGCCAGAAATAATGTGAAGTTATGTAGTCGACTCATTTATATACGAATAATCATTTGGAAATACTGATGAGTATGATTTATTTGGAAAAAAATAAACTCCCTATGACATTAATGGAAGCAGTTCTATTATGCCAATATCAACGTCAAAATATCTTTCAAGTGTCGATTTCAATCTGAAGAACATACCAAACAATTCCTATTGCGTAAAAGCATTCCAGGTTTTAAAACATATTGAAAATACAGTCCTATCGCCTTTTTCTTGACAAAAATCGCTTTTCTAGACAGATCTTATGCCCTATGAGTCATAGGCTATGACTCATATGGTCGGTGTCCGCTTTTATTGATAATTTTCTCACAATCAATATGTAATTTTGTCAAAATTTGTTGACTCTTTCAGATTTAAATACATTATATAAATTGGTGGTCCTCCTGTGCAAAAACAGCACCGCGATCTTTCGAAAAAACGTTTTTCGACAAAAATGCAAAAACCTCTATAAGCTCTAATCTTACTCACTCCAAAATTGTACTATACTGGTGTGGGTCGTCAGTTTGTCACCGAGCTCGACGCGGTTCTTTTCATAGATAAGAGCGAGTACTGTTTCAAACCTACTAGCGAAATTTTTTCGGTGACACTTTTTTTCTTACTCCAGTACTTAGGAAACACTTAAATTGTAACAATTTTTATGACGTGAGATTCCGAGAATTACGTAAATATTTCGCATTATCTTGATTTTGTACAAAAAAACACGTCTTGTGCAAATTTCCTTCGTATGATACATGTACGTTCTCTTATAATTTGTAAAAATTGTGTTTTTTTCCAGCAAATTTTTTTACATACAGCGCATTTACATAACAATTTTCCCTTATCTTACACTTTTTTCATTTGGTTTGTAAGATAGCGGCCGCGGCGTACCTGGTGTAAATGTTTGGAAAGTTATTAGACGCCAGAGTTATGTACGGTTAATATACAGTCAGCGTCTCCCAAACGGGTTGTCTTCGAAAAAACGGGTTTGCCACTTTTAAGAGTGTCTGGACTGCTTTCGACGTATTTTTTTTCGCTCAAAAGAATCGTTTGTACTTTCCGAACCCGTCAATATTTTATTTTGAACCAAAAAAGTTTATTGTAGTTTCAACCTTGAAACACCCGAATTGATAATGTAGAGATTTATAAGTAATCTGANGAAATTTATAATTTTTCTATAAAATGCGCGTGGGCGAAAGAGCCAATCAGCGCGCTCAGATAGACTCAAACCGCACCTCATCGGCTAAATGAACACATTATTTTTTTCCAACAATCTTTAGATACAAAAAAAACTAGAACACAAAAAAGCAGTCCAGACACTCTTAACACTCAAAAAGTAAAAATATATAATAATTAAGGAGGATGGCGACCTAAAAGCCAATAATTTTAATTCCGTCTTTTTCTGACGATTGAAGTGAATCTATATATCCACTATGCCTCTTATCTACATTTCTGATGAAAATAAGTAAAATCTAGAAATAATGAGCCTTTTAGTTCATAAAATGTAACTCATATTTTCAAGATATTTACTGGTTATTTACCCGCTAATTTTTTGTTGCAGTATCATTTTTATTGATATACACTATAAATATCAGAATAATTGGTCTAAGAAAGTAGGCAAAAAGTTTCAACTGAAAAAAATCACAATTTGAAACTGAAAAACGGTAAAAATTTCCAAAAATCACATATGCCACGTCAAAACTTCCGCCAAAACTCACACGCCAAAACTTTTACGCCAAAAATTTTACGCCAAAAATTCACGCCAAAACTTCCTCGTGCGCTCCCGATAAAAAAAATATATTTTAACGGCAAAAATGACTGATGATGGGGGGTCTTGGAACGGGTGGTCTCCGAAACGGATGTTTTTCAAATAAAACCGCCCGTTTCGGAGACGAGGACTGTACATAATAGTATGGTATTATAAGATTACGAACTGCGAGATAAATATAGACAGGTTCATTTCTGTCATTTATCAAAGAATTAATTTATCTTGGTCATAATTTATTCGTCTATATTTATCTCACAGTTCGTAATCTTAGCCTATAAGTTATAGGCTATAACTTATAGGAACGCATTTTCGTGTTTTGATTGATTTTTTTCATTAAATTTTTGTAATTTTAAAAATATTAAGTTTAATAAACACTGAGACCATGTAAAGGTGAAAAAAGAGACTACGCAGAATGGAAATTGGCAATGAATGTCGGGCCACTTTTGAGTTTTCTCATTGTTTACAATTACTTTCAGAAAGAGTACAGAGGGTAGGTCAATTCCGGAAACCCCATTCCGGAACAGTTACCGGAAAAAAGTCCAATTCCGCTTTTTATTTCAAAAAAAAAATTTGAAGTCCCATTCCGGAACGAAAAAGTCCAATACTGGAACGGTTTTTCGGCCAGAAGTCCAATTCCGAAAGAAAGGGAACTTCGGATCAAAATCGCAAAGCGTTCCAAAATTGGCCTACCTTCTGTATTTACTTTTTGGACAATCTGGTAGCCAGGCAATCTAAGATCAATGCAACATAGACTGTGTTTCAAAATTGTCATTACATTCCCTATCTAGTTAACGGTTCTTATCTAGTTAACTCCGATTCGACGATAACGGTCGTGTCTTTTCGCTGGAAAGCATAAAGTTGGTTTCCAGATTTCAAGCTACCTGCTAACTAGGTAAGGGTTTGTATTGATATTTACTGTTTTTTTAATCAAAAATTGTGGCCAAAATAAATTCAACATTTCTTAATACAGAAGGGTCGACAAGTAAGGGACGGTTTCCTGTTTCGAAAAAGCGTCCCTTACTTGGCGCCTGGCCCCTACTTGGCGCACCCAGAGCTTGTTTGTCTGATAGTCTGATCCATAGTCTACCAATCAGATGCTTCAAATTTTTAGGTCTTTTTTATTAAATTTTTGTGCTAAAGATTCAAAATGAATTTATAATTTATAAAAATAAATGACGACTCATTGATTATTTTTGAAACAACCATCCCTTACTTTTCAACAATTGTCCCTTACTTGGCGTCAAATTTTTTTTTCCAAAAAAAATCGTCCCGTTCTTGGCGACCCTTCTGTACTTGAACAAATACGTAGGTTTCAAAAATGTGGTTAGATGGGAAAATAAATAATGCAAATAATTGAAAAAAAGGTGAAACTCTTCTTTTCGAAAACTAGAACAGTCTTTCACGAACATAATTTTGTGAGTCATTATTATTTAACAAAACATAAACCCTTTAGAATGCTATTTCTGCTTAGCCATTTAAGGGCGGCACTAACCGATGAAGGCCATTGCACCGAATACTCGGTTATTCTTGATCGATATCAAACTTTGCTCAATGATCATCAGAGTTGCATTCTGACCAGCGGACAGCAAAATGCGCAAATAAAAAACTATGAAAACTTTATTATTGGCGGAATACAAACTCAATTCACTACAATTCAAAACTTGCAAAAGTATGATCTTAGACCGTTTTTTTTGTTCTTTTAACCACTTTGGGTAAGGACTTTTCCGCATATTGGTCGGCCTAGCCTTAAAGATTAAAAATTATTAGGTATTTTTGTTAATTTTTGAATTGTTGCGTAACCAGGCTGTTTATAGCTTGTTCGACTAAGGGTGGTTATGCGGCAGGGTCGGCTACATAGAGTTGTAATAGACTTGAATTGTTTTTTTTTTGTCAACGGCCTGCAACAGCAATTATGCCGATTAACGGACAAATGCGTTGGTATTTTGTAAATTCCAAAGCCATTATGGCTCATTCAGTAAACCTGTAAGAAAAGTAAGGTTTTCAATTTCTAAAAATACTCTCTAAAATAAATTTGGAATAAAGTGATTTCTAATAAGATCAATTTTATTATTAAACTAAAGTTTAGTCACCGTTAATGAAAATAAGCCCATTTGTTGACGTTATTGTTTGACAAAATTACAAAAACCTCAAGGGTAATGTTTCAGCGCAAGTTGTGTATTTAGTTTCCTACAGTGAGTGATTTGTATATCTGGCTGAATCGTGCTCCGTTAAACTTACCTTCAAATTGGCGCGCTTATTGGACGCTGGATTAAATTGCGGCCGCTGATTGGCTGCATAAACCTACGGTTTTTGCGCGAGAACATCAGCCAGATATTAAAATAACTCAGGGTACACAAATATGGCTGATTTAACTTATGCTAATTTTAGTGAACAAATTCAAACGCTAAAAACAGATATTCAAACTGAAAAAACTACAATCAAAACATCGACCAAAGAACTACATGACAATCTTTCTGAAACTAAACAAAGCATCCAAAATCTAGACACTAGAAGTTCGGCCCTTGTCACGCAACAAAATATATTGCGTCAGGCTGGGTTGTCCAAACTGAATTTCAACTTATTCCCTCTTTTGAAACTCTTAATATTCGCCATAACTTTGTCGTGCCCTATTTTAGGGATGTTGACTCCGATACTTGGGTCTATTTGGGCACGACGTTCAAAACCGTTTTTTAGCTAAAATTATCGGTTTTGACTTGAAAATCGTGAAACAACAAATGTAATTTTTTTTTAATTTTTTCAACGACCCCTATTCACCAAGTCCCTACTTCGCCAAATATTTTTTCAAAAAAAACAGATTTTCTGGCGGCGACTTCTGCAAATCAGTTTGAACAGCTTACTTTAGGCACAAACAACTACCACTAGTCGGCTAACAGCTCTCGAAGACAAAATGGACAACCAATTAAAAATCATCAATGACCAAAAATCAAAACTTGAAAGTCAACAAAGAGTTATTGATGATATGGAATCTAAAATTGAAAGTCAGAAGCTAATTTATGAACAAAACACGAATCTGTTTGAAACGTTGTATTTTACCGCATACCCATCTGAACATTTTTCCACCACTGGTAGTCCAATACCGTTTAAGGTTATTGAACAACAAGGTAATGAATTTGACGGTTCATCTGGAATACTGACATCTAAAGAAGGTGGTATTTATCATTTTTCATTTTCTGTCATGAAATATCGCTCTAGTACTGTTGAATGTAATTTGATTTACAAAGACGGGGACACGGAGTCTCTAATTGCAAGAGCTTACGCCACTACAACCAATTTTTACCAAATGGTACCAATTTCTGCAACCCTAAAAATAAATCCTGGTGGGAAAGTATGGATTAAATTGTACAGGAAAGATCCATGGTCCATGGACCATGGAGGTGGCAGTCAATATGGAGTGTTTAACGGATTTAAGATATCAAATTTATAACTTCGAGCATTTTTTAAACAAATTCATACCCGCCAGAGATAGATTCAAAATTGACATATTTTGAACATATTTATACAGGGTGAGGTAATATAGATAATAATCCGTTTTTTGGTGAGTTATATTCGCTCAGCGTACTCGCGAACCAAAAAAGGCTTAGCATCTATATTACCACACCCTGTTAGCACACCATTAGTATGATACCAACGTCCAAAATTATATAGATCGGATAATGTACACGATCCATGTATGTAAGTACATCCGGTTGTATTATGCACATAAGGGCTTTAATTGCGTAAGGTACACTGTATTATTTTTATTAAATAAAAAAGAAAAAAAATGAAATGAATAAACTCAGACAAAATATTTTATTTTGATTACTGTACAACTGATCGATAAAAATATAACATACAGGAGATGGCATCGGGGTGATTCACAGGTAATGTTTTGCGCAGAAAACGTATATCCGAGAATTTCTGCTTTGCAAAATACAGTTTCTGCGAGTTGTTCGCTGAAAATCTTTTGAAAAAAGTCAGTGTAAAAATGAAGAGAAAATTATTTTGTTGGGGGGTTGAGTGAATGGTGGTGTGACAAGTAGCATTCGTTTCTGTTTTCTTCTCGCCTCTTGTTTGGTTTGAAACAACTTTGTTCTTTAAGTCTATATAAACCGTCAAAATGTTTTTGCATGATACAAAATTTCACCAGACACTTGTTTCGGGATATACAAAAATTGTTTAAACCTGTGATCCAATTTTTAAAACACAGAGTTAGCTACCAATCATGAAATTAAAAAAATCCTTGTGTGTATTTTCATGGCTTAAAAGTACACTTCAAACATCTTTAGCCGTTATTAGGAAAATGTTCAAAACTTGAGTCCTTTATCTTGAATTTTTTTTTATGGTTCCATTTGTGTTCTCAAATGACTTTTATTTCCTTAAAACATTATTTTGGTTATCCCTAGGCTGAATTTTGAAGTCAATCGGTAACGGTGCCATCGCAAGTTGATAAGATTTGAAGGAAAACCGGGAAAAGCGAGGAGTGAGACTTACATTTGACGATGATGTTAACTAAATTTAAAATTAAATTAAGTAATTATAATAGTAATTTTTTATCATCAATCATTGTCTACAACTGTATGGACTAGATTTTACACAGCAACGAACTATTTGATTCAAACAATTCGAAATTACACAAAAGATTGCAAAATAAAGTAAAGTGCATTGAAGTGAGGGGTGCCTTTTTAAAATTTTTTTTGCACATGGGCCTAAAGTTACTCAAATTTCATTTTCTATTGTACTAATGGGGTTAAACCGGTTCTGAGGGCAAAGTTTGAACGCTCTACGTTGCCGAATATGTTTTTCATATTTGTGGTCGACTGTCCACCCAGCGGCCTATCTGTGGTTGGTCTATTATATTTTTATCGGATTATTAAGGCAAAACTGGTTTTGGTCATAAAAATGGATCTATTACGTTTTCGAATAGTCTTTTTTACGTTTATGGTCAAATGTCCGCGTAGGTGAACACTTGTGGTCGTGTAACTGAATCTTCATTTTTTTTGTCTGATTTTTTAGTTAAAACTGTATCTCCATGCAAAGTTTGAACCACTAGGAGCGATGAGCTAATAAAAGTGGAAACTAGGGGCACCCCTAATTTAAGGTCAAAACTAACAACTTTTTTATTACTAACACTTTTTGTATTCAAATTTTGAGCATTTATCAGATCTGCATAACATCCTTCGAGTATAATTGGATAGCCAATTGATTTTCCACCAATTGTTTGTCCTCCAACGCAATCTAAAAATATGAGATCAGAATTTTAAATTTGGTAGTAAACTACCATACCACTTAGATAATAGAACACGTTCTCATTGGCGTAGGGATTGAAGGGAAATCCGAGATTACATTCCGACTGGAAGAATAATGGATGACCAAGATAACCGGTGTGTGTTTTTGTATAAAAGTAGTTGTCAGTAAACTGCCTGAGTTGACAGGTTCCCTGAATTGTTTCGTCAACTTCGTCCGTATTGTTCAAATCGTTTTGATTGACGGTTAGATCGGTGGATATCGAAATGGTGTCTTTATATTTACAGGTGAATCCTATTTGAAAATCGCGCCCAAAATTAATTCCCAACTCGTTGACCATATCCCACCGAGAAATGGAGTTTTTCACATGAATTTCATCGCCCACATGTATCATCGAACTTCCACAACTACCTTTAAAACGTTTAAAAATCACGCAACTTTCGACATTGTAGTCAAGACATTTGTTAAAATCAAATACAGGGGTAGTCCAATTCTAGGTCGTTTTGCGATTTTCACTTAAAGTCCCGTTTCGGCCCAGAATTGGGGTTAAATTCGGCCCAAAAAAGCGTACCAGAATTGGATTGTTTTTTGAAAAACGACATTTTCCCCGCTCGTTTGGTAATTGGGTCAATTTTTCTCATTATCGGAACATTTCACCTTCATCGGACCAGTTTTGCGGTTAAAATGATTACACAGGGTAAGCCGTTTAACGTCCACATGTTAACCCTCAGAAAACCCGTTAACCGTCCACTTTTGGGCTGTTTTTTTTCAGAACTAACACCTACACGGTTTTTTAAGTAAATCGTTTTCAATATTTTTTTCTCTAAAATCTGTGACATATAGCAATATTAAACTTTTTCAAAAAGTATCAAAAATTATAAAAAATGATGAGTATTAATTTGTTCAGAAATTGACCGTATCATCCGTAACAGTCAAAGAACACGTGTTAGTCACGTGTTACAGGAGATCATTTTTGATATAAAAATGCCGATTTGCCGCCCAGTTTCGATTTTTTAAATGCCCTAAAAAAATCGCCTACATAGTGACCCGTTAACCGTCCAGTTAAAAAAAATTAGTGGACGGTTAAGGGCGTACCCGGTGTATTGTTTTCTCGCGAAAATAATTTTAAGATATTTTTTTATGAAAAATCTTTTCAAACGATTCCTAATTCCATACTAATGCCATAATCAAAATGCTTGAATTTTTCATAGTTTAGTCCATCAAATAATGCTGGAAAAGTTGATTTCGTAATTCTTCGAAGGCGACAATCTGGTGTCTGTTTACAGGTGTTTTGGGTTAATTTGTTTGATTAGTTACACAGGGTGCGCCGTTATGTTTCACCCCGTTATGTTTCACTCTTTTCCGGCCGTGCTGTTATGTTTCACTTTTTTGAGAACATATTTTGCTCTAGTATACATCCTGTATATCCTTATATGTTAATCATACGCCTAGTGTTGGAAACGTTCGAAATTAGTGTTACGCCTAGTGTTGGAAACGCCCCAAATTTCCCCAACGCCCAACGCACGTTTTGGCCAACGCTTGAATTTTTCACAATGCCCAACGCGTTGGGAATAAAATTTAACCAACGCTCAACCTTGGGAAGATAAACACGTTGAGAAGATAAACACGTTGAAAAGAAAAATTTCTCCAACGAGTTGAGAAGAAAATGTACCCATCGCCCAACGTTCCCAAGGCGTTGGTTGGACGTTGGCCAACACTGCTTACGCCGTTATGTTTCACTTTTACCGATCCGGCCATTATGTTTCACTATTTTACAATTTTTTGTGAAACACAACGGCGCAACCTGTGAATTCGTTTTGCGAAAAATAACAAGGTATTAAAATCGGGGCCGTAGGAGTTAATAGTGAACACCTTACTGTGCATGAGTCAGCATCACTTTACGAAGGCCGGCATTGAATACTTTGTCCTTGAGTAAGAAAATCATTTTGTTGTGCGTGCAGGTTAGAGAATAGCAGCTTGATTTTAACTCGCAACCCTCTCGCGACCAACATTTTGTTTTTGCGCACTTTTTCGCCACTAGGTCTTCCACCAGTGCAATTGGTAAATCTTCTTCTTTTCTGAAATGAATTTTTTCCCTTAATTTTGACGCTCAATGTTTTTTGATCGAATTTATCTTCACGGAAAATTATTTTTGGCGTAAAATGAGATCAGATCTACTCAGCGTTTTACATGAAATTCCGCCGTCTTTTCCCCGCATTTTCTAGGAGGCGATATTCGAGTTTTTGACGTGGGGAAAAAACTTGACTTTGGCTATCTAGAAAATACAAAATAAAAACCAGCGTAAATTCATGTAAAACGCCGAGTAGAAGTTTCCCGCTTTTTCGGGCCGGTTGCCTATACGAAAGTGGCCCGATAAACCGTCAAGGGGTAGTACGATTTCATATCTATTACCGTAGTCCCATATCAATTGAATCATGCAACATAATTCCGTCGCGCTCTTCATTTTCGTAATCCAATGTTTCGACGAGTTCACATTTCTTTTGTCGCGACCATTTGCAAAAACCGTTTTT
>SCLG01000519.1:37762-98388 GCA_004367875.1 Oikopleura albicans | reverse complement strand
ATAGAATCTTAATATTTATAGTGTTGTTGAATAGCCCATGAAATTTACAACCTGATTTAGGCGAAAACAGAAAATGTAGAAATCTAAAAAGGGTTTTTATCTTTGGGTTTTTATCTTGGGTACAGGGGGTCTGGCCCCTAAGGTCAAGCCCCAAAAAATGAATTGACCTTAATGCACTTTGGAAAAACTAACTTGACCTTATAACCATCTGAAATTTTTTCCACAATAAGACTTTAGTGCTGGGTAAAAGTTCAAAAAGACAAATGTCTTTTTACACTTACAAATGTCTTTTTACACTTTTTTTTTCTATAAAATAATTATTTTATAAAAAAAAGTGTAAAAAGACATGATTTCTATAGAAAAAAATGTGCCAGCGGAGGGAGGTCTTCATCCAAAAAAGCGTTAAATGAAATGATTTCAAAGATTTTTTCCCAAAAAACATGCTTCACAAAAAATTGATTAGACCTTAGTGCAAAAAAAAATGACTCAAGTCGTAAGACCTTAGTGCAAACCAAAATGACTTGACCTTATAACGATCACACCTTGTGACCTCATAACCAGACCCCCCTGTGCGCAAAATTTATTTTTGGCCTTTTTGTTTTGGCAAAATAGAAAACGGCCGAAACTCACTTGGCCATATACCGGACAAAATGTCACNAACTTTTATTAATAATTTTGAATAGGTGACTAGAAACCTTAATTTAGGCGGTGGAATGAAATTGTATTGACAAAGCAATATGTACATAATACATACAATGTAATAATTTATAATAATATATATAAATATGTGTATAATATAATAATTTATACTAAATTTTTACTTTAGTCTTTTTATAGCAACATCCACGCGGTGTCCCACTCCATTAGCAAAATATGATACTAGTATCTAATGTACAGCGATGTATATCTTTTCAGTGGATTGGGACATCACGTGGATTTCGCTACAAAAAGACTAAAGTAACAATGTAGTATATGACCACATAGCTAATTTTCTTAACAAAGTTCAATATGAATCATATTATATGATGAATAGTACATTCGATTCAAATTGTACAAGCAATTCCATTAGAAGTTGTTTCAATCATTCATGAAAAATTCTCCCATAAAAAAGCTTAAATTTAAGTTAACACTTTTAGTTACCTTTTTCGAAGAAAAACTTTTGAGAAGAAAACTTTTTTTGGGTAATTTCACGCTTCTTGGAGAAAACGTTCATCGAATAAAACCTTTTTGGGGAATTTTAGATTCTGATTTATTCTTTGAAAAACGTTTTCTCCGAAAGACCGCGGTGCCCTCTCTTTGAGACACCCAATTTAATGACATTTAAAACATGTTAAAGAGCTAATTACAAAGTCTTAACTTCAGACTCTTTACGTTATTATTTTCCCTGAGAAAATATCGTTTCAAATTTATAAAAAAAATACAAGAACAAAAGTGTTAAACAATTTTGTCTCTCTTTATTTGAGGAGAACTAATTTTTTTCATATTTGCCGGTTTGCCACACCCGAAATCGCAGAAAAATTAAATCACAGAAAAAATTCTCCATTTTGATGTTTCTGCGTTTTCCGGTTTCTGCCTTTTTTGTGATTACATTTTTCTGCGATTTCGGGTAGTGCCCAAAAACTCATGTGAGGATCAAATCGAAATCACAAAATTCCATCTTTTTTGATATCTGGAACAAGACAGTTGCCAATTTATGAGTATAAGAGATTACAACAGACTTTGACATAATTTACCGCTGTCGTAATTATCACTGTTGTAAGATCTCAGATTAAAAGGGCAGACATCCGGAATAACAAATACTACACATACCAAGTAGACAAAAAAGTTTAGTGTTATTTACGGTGACTTCAATTATCTCAAACAATGAAAGGAAAAAAATGTCACATGAAAAGTCACTTAGTATTGATTTTATTTACAGTCGTAGACTAGCTTTTCGGGGCGTGTACAGTTCCCATAGCACGTTAGGGTCCAGAATGGAGCGAAAATGAAGCGAATTTTTTTTTCTATTCAGNAACTTTAAAAGGTCTGGGATTGATATAGTTTTGCACACTTCTTTAAATTCCTCATCAGTTTTGACTTTAAAGTATTCGCGCGCAAAGCCCATACAAGCATTACGTAATTGTTCATTCTCCATATACATACACTTGAGAGACCCCGATTGCGCAATCGCCCGATGAAAATAGCCGACGGTTTTTTCGGATGCCAATAAGGATTCAACGGACCAGGCTCCCGCTGATTCGCCAAAAATAGTCACATTGTCCTTATCACCACCATAAGACCCAATATTTGATTTTACCCATTTTAAGGCTTTTCGAGAGTTGTAAATTACACCCCCTGCACTCTTATCGGACCGTTTTCATCTTGATAAATATATACGTGTTATTGGAACATTTTTGAAGCAGAAATTAGCCCGATAATAGCCTTAATGTTTGGCTTAGCGGCGCTAACTTAGCGCGTTGATAGGTTGCGTCTAATAATTATATTTTGGAAGTCCTTGATTCCATAAGGGACGCTTCCATAACGGCCGTTTATCCCATAACGGCCGCTTTTTTCCTCCAAAAACGGCCGTTTATTCCATAACGGCCGCTTTTTCCTCAAAAAACGGCTGTTTACCCCTTAACGGCCGCTTTTTTCGAGAACCGAAAACGGACGTTATGGAATTAAGGACTGTAGTGCAATTATTAGACACGATTACAAATAATTTAAAAAAATTTCATTATAATGAAATTTGTAGACCTTGATTTAGTTTTGTCTCCTAGACCAAATGTGATTAACCTGCCAAAATAGTTCGTTTAGTCAGAAATTTTTATTTAACCAGCTTCTGCGCAGGTTACACGATTTTAATAAAATAAATCCAAGAAAACAAAAATTTTGAACTCTTCCTTCAAGTTGGTCCCAAAGTCCAAAATTTCCAAAGGT
The DNA here is from genome assembly GCA_004367875.1 of Oikopleura albicans. NCBI lineage: Eukaryota > Metazoa > Chordata > Appendicularia > Copelata > Oikopleuridae > Oikopleura > Oikopleura albicans. Next base: position 95,469 of record SCLG01000519.1, on the reverse strand, counting down.
AAAACCAAGTACGTTGAGTCGATACGAAATAACGACAACCACGACGTCACCGTGTATAGATAATGGCGCACCATTGTACTCATTTGCGCCACCACATGTCCACCCGCCACCGTGAATCCAAACCATTACGGGTTTCTTTTTTGAGGTTTGGAAATCTTCGGGCGTGTAAACGGATAAATAAAGGGTATCATCGGAAACTATTTAATTTAATATTAAAAGTTAGAATTAAATAAACCACATAAACATAAAAAAAATGCATTTTTATTTTCGTCATCAGCCAATAATACTTGAGAAATTAAAAAAATCAACTAAATACAATCGATTGGCTAGCAAATATTAATTCCGACTCAAAGGTACCGTGTGTCACAGCTGAAAGTGACGTCTGCTAAAAGATCCGAGATTTGCCTAAAGGGCGTCTATTTCAATATCCGCTCACGGTAAATTTAATATTTTTTGGTTCAGATGGATTTTTTTTTCTAACCTGGAATTTTTTCATATGTTTCTTTGCTGTTTTCGTTAAACATACATAAACCATAAGCAGCATTGTAATTGTATTCTTCGTATAATATATTGTATTGAGGTTGAATTGGCGTTGTCCCTGAAAAATAAAAGTATATTCTCATTTAATTTTCAAATAAAAAAGGCGGGTTTTCAAAAAAAAAAACTAAAATTTCGCGGTACCGCGATTTTTCGTCTGTAGGGTTTTCGTCAAGGAGCTTTTCGTCTTTTTTTGTTCAATTTTTTTTCGAAAAGTTAAACTTAGACTAAACGCTCTGGTATATTATTTTTCAAAGAAAACGCTTTGCGTGGAATTTTTCAGAAAGCGCCGAAGTACAGGTTTTTACCAGAGCGAATGTTTTCACTGAATACGGTTTTCGAAAAAGTGTCCACTAAAAGCGTTTTCTTTGAATAACCCCTGTGCTTTAACAGTCATTCGCATATTGGGTAGCTAGCTACCCATTTTCACTTCATTTCTAAATAAAAAGAGAACGGCTTGTGATAATAAAAAACGGACAACGGATTTGAAATACAAAAAAAAATTTTACGTTTTTATATGGGAGAAAAATATTTTTTTTTAGAAAATTGTTTTTACGTTTGGGTCTGTGGAGGACGAGGGTTAAGGTTGGAAATCACCCCAGTAAGAGAAAAAGAACAGGGCTGCAAAATAAAATAATAATAAAAAACATCCGCTCATTGTTTGGCGCGCTAGATCAAATTGGGTAGCTAGCTACCCCAGATGCGGCATGACTGTTATAGACTATAACTTATAGTAAACTCGATTCGCATGACTGTTAAAAATTCACAAACCTGTTCCGTCAATCGTACCGTCCCAACCACCGTTCCATTTCTCAATTGGCTTCGGACGCTCAAATCTTTCATATTTGGCAAATGGGACTGACTCAAAATTTACACATTTTTTCTCGCTCAACTCGGACTTTACCGATAAATATTTTCCCTGGATCTTTCCCTGGTTTGTATCGATTATCGGCCCGGACATGCTGGTCAAATTGGTTTAAATAATTATTCGTTTAGCTCAATTTGTGGGAGGTCTAAAAACGGATTTTTTTTCAGCGTAGAATAATTGAGGAACAAATACAAAACGTGATAATACGAACGCAAATATATGCTAATTGAGTCGGCAGGACAATAGTAACGTTCATGTTTATTCAATTACAACATTATTTCTGGAATCATCTCAAAATCTGTGATTTTCCGTCAAATCGTATTACAGTCCCTAATTCCATAAGGGATGCTCCCATACGATATGGGCCATACCGTACGTTTGTCCCATGACGGACGCTTTTTCAGCCAAAAAAGTGATTACCCCTTAACGGACGCTATTAGGTATTTTGGGGGTCGCTAATTCGATAAAGGACGCTTTTTTCCAATAAATATGTTATTTATAGTCATTTTTGTATTAAAACCGCCGTTTTTAAATCGGTTATTTAACTGAAACATAAAACCAGACATCGGTTGCCAAATTATATTTTCTGTATACATACCTTTTGTCAGTAAACGTTTGATTCGTCGGAAAAAAGTAAGAAAAAATGTGGTGTTTTGGTTCAAAACAAAATAGTATAAACAAACAAAAACAAACTTATAATGTAGAAATGGTGTTTTCTGAAGGCCCTAGATTAGATAAAGCATTTTGTATAATTTTTTGACGAAAAAAACCCCGAAAAACCTCCGAACTCGTGTTTGGGAACCTTATTTTGATTATCGTAGTCGGGGGGTTAAAAGTTTTTGTTATATAATATATGATAATAAACTCCATGATTAAAAAGCTATATCATGCAAAGTCTTTAAGTTGGGGGATAATCATAACCTGATAAAATAATTTGTCAAAAACGATACAAAAAAGTTCCATCAAAAGCATTTAGAAATGTCAATTTTGAGAATTTAGGGACCATAAGATAACCGGATAATCAAATTTTCTTTTACTAGATCTTTTGTTCCTTCTTTTCTTAGATCACCCACAGACTATGGCCGATAAGGTCCATCAAAGTTCAACGTGATTACACCATTGACTACTAAACAAGGGTACTTAGTCTCAATCACAAATTAAGATTTCGATCATTTTCCGCTCCCGATTATCGCCGGATAGATTATTGCTCTCTACCGCCCAAAAAAGCCGGTTAAGTTTATGATGCGCCATTTTAACAAGGGGCTATAAAAAGAGGACCCAAACAACAATCTCCATAATCATAACTTCCCATTCTGAAGTTTTAGATAATAGAACAAAGACTCAAAAACCAAAATGAAACTTTCAACAGTTTTAACGGCGTCACTGACGGTTCAGGCAAGCCACTTTAGAGCGATTAGTTATTATATTGTACAAGGCGATAAATCCGATGAAGTTAAACTTTCACGCACTCACGTATGGCGTCACACAAGGGACGGTTACGAAGGCGGATGTACGGAAAGTCACGTGCAAAATCAAACCCCATCGGACAACCGAGGCACCGAAACATGTAACCTGTTGAGCGGGTCAGGTAATGTTCTTAAAATACACCCCTGCGGGTTTATCCGGCCACTTTGCCCGCTCGTGGGTTTATCCGGCCACTTTAATTCCAGCTACAGCGTATTCCGCCCAATCATTTATACAGCCCCTGCGCGTTTATCCGGTGAGTTTTGGAAAGCGAAAGTGGCCGGATAGACGCGCAGGGGGTGTAATGGTCATTTTGAGTATCGCCGAATGGCTGCGGCCATATTTAATGATTCCAAAAAAAATGTTTTAAAAATCAACTTGTTGAATTTGGCTCACAAAAACTAAAATAATCGTACATTTTTTAAAACAAAAACTCGAAAAAACTTTTTTAACATAAGTTTTTCTACCATATTTTCTATATGATATTTAGAATGTGGTACTGTTGATGGTTATTACATTGTGACGGACATTGAACATTCATTGGTTCCCGAAAACAATTACTGTTATGGATATGGTCAAGACACGTTTCCAAAGCCAAGTGGGCCGTATTCAATGGAATGGGGTGGCTGTTGTTGGGTACCCTTTACAACCGACGCCAGTGAAGTCATCAGTGGCGGAAGTTATGGCTTTCGAACCGTGGTCAACGATCTAGAAAATAATACGCCTCAGGTAAAAATACCGCCAATTTGGAAAATTTTGGCGGGTTGTCCAGTTTCGGGTTAGATTTGTGTATTTTGCTTTCGTAATCGTTATAATGTGTTATCTAATAGATATTTATAAAAAATAGCAACCTACGAAAATTACGAAAAAATTCGGGGTCAAATTCAAAAAAATTCTGCAAAGAAAAATAATTTTGATTTCTTTTCTTTACCGGATGGGGAAACGGTATGCCTATTTGCTGCATAATTTTACTATTTACAGGGTGAGGTAATATAGATGCTAAGCCGTTTTTTGGTGACTTATATTCGCACAGCGCACTCGCGAACTAAAAACGGCTTAGCATCTATATTACCTCACCCTGTATTTGGGAAAATTATATAAAATAAAAAATACATTTAAATTCTAAAACCAGTCAGAACCCTTCGAAAGCTCAAACACTGGCTTTGAATCCGATTGATCTTGATAATGACGTCATTCGGTGTCGATTTGCAACTTCTGAAGAAGGCCAGGGAGCCACACGAACCGAAAACTTCAATTCCATTACTCTGGACGAAGCCACATGCATTTTAACCTATGACGGCACCAATGATTTGGCAGCGGACGGAGTCAAGCCAATCGCAGTCCAGGTTGAAGATTTTGATGAAAATGGCAACATTAGGTCCTCGATTCCAGTTCAGTTTCTGGCGACAGTTTGGACCCCCTCAAATACAAATTTTAATCAGCGCCAATTGGCACTGCATGGGGCTGGAAATCCTGTTGAAATGCCAATTCTATTTTTGAATGCATTTGACGATTTTGATGATTACGAAAATATAATTGAACGTAACCGACGCCAAGCAGATATTCCAGCCTATTGTGATTTTATACCGCTCATTGAATCACCGTCTCCACCGACCGGCAGTGTTGTCGATGTGGCGAATACCGGTTAGAATTTTTAACAATTTTTAACACATTTTAAACAATTTTTAACACATTTTAAACAATTTTTAACACATTTTTAACAATTTTGAACACATTTTTAACAATTCTTAACAAATTTTTAACAATTTTTAACAATTTTGAACACATTTTTAACCATTTTTAACAATTTTGAACACATTTTTAACAAATTGTTAACAATTTTGAAGAAATTTTTAACAATTTTGAACAAATTTTTGACAATTCTGAACAAATTTTTTAACAATTTTTAACAATTTTTAACAAATTTTTAACAATTTTGAACAAATTTTTAACAATTTTGAACAAATTTAGACAAATTGGCCTTTATTTGAGCCTTTATGGCCGTTACTTTGAGAACGGGTCCTTTGCTTTTAGAAATCGGATCAAGGTGGCCCTTACTTTTAGGGTGGAGTGTACCAATATTAAACCGATTGAAACGATTTATTAAGGTACAACATTTCGTCTAAAAGCTTCGTCCAACAACGGTGCCATTACGCGATTTCAATATAGCTCGCCACTTGGTTTAACCTGTACGCCCGTAGACGCCAATGGCGAAGTTTCGTGCACATTTGTGCCCACAGTAGAGCAACAAGGTCAGGCACACAACTTTTGCTACATGGCCGAAGATGCGGCCGGTATGTCAACCGAAAGACGCTGTTTCACGCTGGCAGTCGGCGTCAATATCATTAATCCGATGAATAAAGTGGAAGTTGTCGAAATTTTCTCGCTTATCAAACACGCCATACCGGCAATGGAAGGCATTTTTCAAAATTATGGATGTGCCGGCGTCGGGAATATGGACGCGCGGGCAAAAACGATTGGTAGACCGGTTGATGCCGTTGACAAAGCGTTGAACACTCGGAAACATTGTATCAAATGTGCCGAAGCGGACTTTGGGAGTTATACCAATTACGACTATGATGAAGATAATAACATTTGCGGTAACAATTTTGACCTATATTACCCCCCGCGGCGTTAAATGTGCCAAAAATTAAAAAAAAAGTGCCGTATGGGCCATTACATTATGTACGATATGGCATTACATTATGTAAATTACACCACTTGACGGGCTATCTTACCAAGATAGCCACTTTTTTGGATCAAAACGTATCGAAGTTTGCTATTATTTTACCAAACACTTTAACCAATTATCTTACCAAAGTTGAATTATCTGGCCGTTTTTAGCTTTTATCAAGGTACACTAACCCGTCAGGTGGTGTACATTGCAAAATAATAAGTCCTTACTTAAGTAAAAAAATCTTTATCCGCATTCCGGACACTTTTTTGGAGATGAAAAAATCACTTATACAGTCCTTAACCATTTATTAATTATTAATTTATTAACCGTTTTCGGTTCTCGAAAATAGCGTCGGATAAATTAGCATCGTCACAAAAGAGGTCATTTTTTCTTAGAATGACCCCATTTTGGCCAAAAAAGCGTCCGATAAATGGTTAAGGATTATAATTAAAATTTGTTCAAAAACCTGCCCATAATGTAAAACGGTTTTACTAAAACCTGCCCATAATGTAATTTACAGATTTAACATTTTTTTAGAAAACGCTATCGATACACCACAGAGAGCCTTTTGTGAGTGTGATCTTCAATTTACAACAACCGTGGACGGGTTAACGGCCACAAACCAAAATTACGACACAAACAACTGCGCACTTTTCTTCAAATTTCAATATAGGGGAGCATGTTGTAAAGCCCCGAATACCCTTTTTACTTCATATAACGAAAACTACTTCGACTGCTGTACAGGAGATGTACGACCTATTGGGTCGTGCTAATCTTTGAAATGTAAATTTAATAATAAAAATATAAATTATGAAACGTATTGTTTTGTTTTCGAAAAATTCCCATTTATTTGCGTCGGAAAGATCTGCACGCCGCTTTTTTATTTTTGCCGTAGGTTTTGAGATAATCATTTTATTTTTCGTTTATTTTAATAAACAATCTGACAGGAAGAGATGCATCATGCAGAGATGCATCATGGCAGGAATTTTAGATATTTCAATTTTGTCATAGTTTTTGAAGCTCCTTTAGGTCATAATTTTTCAGTTTTTTCTCAATATGTTTCGATTCGATAACTTTGAAGAAAATAATGTCGTATATGATATACGGTATATCGCTTCATTTTTGAATACGCACCATTTAATCACAAAACGAATTAAAAAATTTCAAAATTATAATACTAGATAGGTTTCTTATTCTCATTTTTGGCAAGTTCATGGCTACGTGTAGGGTATGTGAGTAGTACCATTAAACGGTGCGTTAAAAGGTTTGCTATTAAATACAACTTAATGTATGTTCAATTCGAGGGTATAGATCGTCCAGGATACTGTTTTTTTTGATAGGTCCTTTTTGTAAACAAAGGGTATGTACGGTCCTTAAGTAAATTAGGTGGGGTGTAACTAGTACACTGCTTAAGGAGTTATGCGGCCACTTTCGCCTTCCAAAAACGGCCTGATAAACCCTCAGGCGGCGTGATAAACCCCTAGAGCGTAGGCGGAATAGCTGGAAAATGTGCAAAACAAGGTGGCTTGTTAAACGCACGAGCCGGGAATTGCGCAATACCAATTTGTTATTATCCATGGATATCCTATGACTCATATGAGAGACCGGCCTGATAAGCGCACGACCGGGGAATTGCGCAACATAAATTTGTTATTTTCTAATGACCGACCGGAAAACCAAGAAGCTGGAAATTTTTAGAATCTTAAATTTAGATTGTATCATATACTCATTGTTTAATGTAAGTTAATTGAAATAACATTAAATTATAAATAGGTTTAAAGATCATCTTTGATAAAAAAAATTGTACAATTTTCGTATCAAGTGGGTTAAAAAAGACATCTTTAGAGTGTATAATGAACTCAAACCCATATCTTCAAGTGACCGGATACTATTTGTTTCTTTCACGCGGTGCCCGATAAATGCAGGTTCCCAACAAGCGTGAAAAATGGCTGGATAAACCAATTCGCGGGTGTAAACTGACATCCCAAGTGGCCTGATAAACCCTCAGTCCGTGGGCGGGATAGGCGAAAACCTTTTGGGAAAAAAAGTGGCCTGATAAGCGCACGAGCGGGCAAAGTGGCCCGATAAAGGGGGCCGCATAAACCTTTAAGCAGTGTATTTGATTAATTTATACCTCATGATTTCGTGACCAATTGGTAAGTGTAATCTACGGACTGAAAGGTTAAACGTCAGCAAAAATTGCATTTTTAATCTTAATATATCTCGGTTTACCGCGGTAACCATCCAGTGTATGTTTGATTATCACTAATCTCTCCTTCTTGGACGTCATACGGTACATAATCTGAAATATGCTGATTAGTAATGACTAACGAAAATAAAGGTAATTAATTTTTCTATTTCTTTCTGGGAAATTAAGCTACTTACAGTGTAAGTCTTACACCACCTACCTAAGTAAGTTAACGAAAATAGTGGTAACAAAAAGTTGTTAACCAACTTGAATTTTGTTAACTTACTTGAATGTTGTTAACTTCTTAGTGTTAATAATTAATTAAGTGGGTGGTGTTTTAGGTAAGCTAAGCTAAGTCAATATAAGCTTTTACGGAAAATTTTTAAAATCTCAACCTGACCTCGGTCAACATCTGGACTGTAGAGGATTTCGTCACCAGTGTCGTCCTCGTCAGAGAGCACATCCGCTAACTTTTGTAGATACTCGTACCGATCCAAGTCTCCATCGTACCGTTCCGCAATACTCAAGGACCGCTTTACCTCCGAGTTCGTTTTAATGCGGACCTTGAAAATATATTAAAAATACACTATTTTTGGGTTAATTAGCTTCATCAAATGAAGTAACACTAAAAAACAACATAGAATAATGGATTACTAAGTCGGACAGCGAAAAAAACATACAACTTTATTTCCGTTATCAAAAGTACAGAGGGGTCGCCAAGTAAGGGACGGTTTCCTGTTTTGAAAAAGCGTCCCTTACTTGGCGCCTGGCCCCTACTTGGCGCACCCAGAGTTTTTGTCTGATAGTCTTGTCCATAGTCTACCAATAATATGCTTCAAATTTTTAGGTGTTTTTTATTTAATTTTTGTGCTAAAGATTCATTATAAATATAACTGGCGACTTATTGATTACTTGGCGACTCATTCATTATTTTTGAAAAAACCATCCCTTACTTTACAACACGTGTCCCTTACTTGGCGTCAAAATTTTTTTTTCGAAAAAAAACTGTCCCTTACTTGGCGACCCCGGCCCTTACTTGAGAAACTGTCCCTTACTTGGCGGGCCCTTACTTGACGGCCCCTCTGTAATTGATCATTAATTGCACACGGGAAACCCCAAAAAATCGGTTATTTGTAATTAATAGCTTTCACAAATTTTCTAAAACTATAAACGGTTTGCTAGCCTGAAAAAAAACAACCCGTTAGGTTGGCCGGTTAACCGTTCGTGATATTGGGTTTTTGTGGTCAAATCCACGAAAAAGTGTCCAAGGATGGTCGGGGAGTTTTCAAGAGTATGCTCATTCGATTCGCGACCATCGATTTGCTTATGAGCAATAACGAACGATCAGAGAAGAGTAAACAAGGGGCCGGACAAACTTCCGGCCTCGTGCTCAGGGGATGTGTCCGCGGTTTGGCCTAAAATCAATACCAGAAGCAATGACAAAAAATCAGATTATACATTTTGTTCATTTTCGAGACGTGGATCGAAAAACGTCCAGTTTCGAATGGTGCCCCATCTTTTTTTCATTTAATTTTTGTATCAAATGGAAGCTTGATATAGATAAAAAAAACTGGCGGACTCCAAGTCCTAAATTTCTAGAAAATTATTTTTTTCCAAAAAAAGCAGTCTTTGCCCATTTTGACCCCTAAGAGTTAAAGTTAGGAATTTGTCCTAATGAAATTTTTTGCTCAGTGGAAGATGCTAAATCCGATACACAAGCTTTAAGACTGATTTGAAGACCCTCGATTTTGACAGCGGACACCCTAATGACCATAACTATAAAACTATTTATTTATATATATTAAAAACTATTTATTTTTTCCGTTACGCGGTAATAAAAGTTACGTTTTCCAGTTGAGTAAACGAAGTATTAAAATAAGAAACGCTTAGAAACAAAAAAAGTATTTTTTTGTGCGCTCGTTACTGCCAGCGCACGAGCGACCATTTAAGATAGCATTGTAGGCCAGTTAATTTGCACCATACAGAAAACGGGGGAACGGTGTATTTCATTATTTTCAAAGATAATATTGAAATATTTGAATAAATTTTATACCTCGAGAAGGGGTTCGGCGTAATTATGCCAATTGTTATTTTGTTTAAATTCCTCAAGATTGAGTATTTTGATGACCAGCTCATTTACTTCGGATGCAAGCTTCTCGACTGTATATTGATAAGATAAACCCTTTTGACAGTCACACCATTTTGATACGTGTTCAGAATTTTTTGACGTTAATGTATTATATACATATGAAGGCAATGCAAACGCTGGATACTGAAAAGATCTAATTTAGATATACTGTGTGGTCCAACAATGAATCAGACAGATTAAATTTATGGGCGCAATATTTTTTTGACGAAACAATATAAAACGCCGCGCACACATCTGTATCATATACGATCATTCGCAGCAGAGATGTAAAAGTTCTGTTCTTATTTTCAGAACAGAACGCTCGTTCGTTTTTGTGATGGTTCCGCAACTTCCGTGTGATGGCAATAGAACGGTCCGTTCTGTTCTAATCATGCGATGAAATTTTTGTTTTTGAACGTTCGTGAGAGTTCTAAATTTTTATTGTTCATCACCCAGAGAACGCTTCCCTGGGAATTGGGTGACAAAATAACATTTTTTTAAACATAATTTTGAAGATTTTCCAACGGAAAACACCAAAAACTAAAAACAGCGAAAACTGAAAACAGCGAAACATGAAAATGGCGAAAAATAACAAGCGTTTCATTTTGTATGAAACTTAAGTAAGGTCTCCAACAGAGTCTCAGCAATAGACAATATTCCGGGTATTGACAAACCGTTTTTGACATGGAACTAGAAAATTTTGGGGCTAAAATTTTGAAAAAAATTCGGACCGGAAGCGAAATTGGAAGTACATATCTCACAAAAAAAATTCGCTATTTTGAAACGGGGTATGAAATGCTTGTTATCTCGCACAATTTGTTGTCAAAAGGGGACTAATTGGGACCAATAAACCATTTTTTATTTTTTTTTCGTTCTGACGTTCTTGACTGTTCGAACGCGTTCTTGTTATACACAAATGCCCATTTTGAATAGAACGAAATAACGTTCCCAATGACCGTTCTGTTCTGTCTCGTGCTGAGAAAATGGCCCAGAACGGTGTTCTTGCGTTCTTTTGTTCTATTGGCCTTCTCGTTCTAAAGTTCTGCGAAAAAACAGAACTTTTACATCTCTAATTCGCAGCTTATCTTCTCTTCTATAGTTTTTGAAACTATAATTACGTCTTTTCAGATTTTTTTTAAGTGAGTTGAAATAAATGGTCATTACCCGAGCCAAAAAATTAGAAAAAATATTGTTCTGAAATTGAGTAAAACTTGTCGAGTTGACAAATAAAACTAAAAATCACAACATCAATAAAGTTACTATGACGGGTGCGCCGTTATGTTTCACTTTTTCGCGCTCGAGCTGTTTTTTTTTAAATAAAAAAAATAAATGTGTGGCGCGAAAAAATGCCAAGCATTTTGCAAAGCACCCATGGCAAACTAACCTCAAGAAATTTTTTGTTTATCAATCTAATATTTTGAATTTTGGCCGTGCCTTCATATCCATAATCGACGAAGTAAACATTAACCTGACTCTTTGTAATTCGGGATTTCTCCTTCTGAATGGCTCTCCTGTTATAGTAAGATTTGAATTGACCCAAATAGTCCGGCTGAATAATGGCTCTGGTCCACTCGCTTGGCTCTTTAGAGCTTTCTAGAACGGCTACCATTAGACCAGGTTCTAGAAGATTTTCTCGGCCTTCTACGCGATATGGAAATTTGTCACAGAAAGCTATTTGAAAGTTCAAGTCGTAGGCTCTGCGACAAAAAGAAATTTTTCTATGGTCAGCAATTATTTTGCGTTCGTATACATTTTCGCCAAACGTTCTCAGCTCTGAACTCATATTTTCTTCTAGAAGTCGGTTTGGGCCCTCCCAAAATTTGAAGCTCAGTTTATTGCAGGACCTATCAATAGGGTTTTCAAAGTTTTGTGCTTACCGATTTTCAACACCGATACTTTCATAGTAAAAGTCGATGAAACAAATTTTGACTTCAATTATGGAATTGAGATTTAAAATTTTGCTCTACAGGTTTAGCCTCATGAAAATCGGCTGAGCGTTTCTAGATTGTTTCTCAGCCGATTTTCATGAGGCTAAACCTGTATTTTTGTTCAAAAATAATTCATTATCTCAAATGGTTCGCGAGATATTTAAGGACGGGTCAGTAGAGCTGTTTACAAACTTCACTCTCCGGGAACCGTAAAAATATATTTTACAAAATACAATTCATTATTTTGTTGTTGTATTTAACCTAAAAAAGAGTAAACTGTTACATTTGATTATTTTGGGGACCATATGGTTATAACTCTTTCCCTACGACCCTCACGAGGCCGTGAACTTGACGCACTTAATTTTTATAACTTCAGTAGTTTTTATGCGATTAACTTCATTAATGAGAAACGACGTACAGTTTAATTTGAAGGCTAAAAAAGCCAATGATTCAAAATAGTTACAAAATTACGTAATGACTCAAAATTGTTACATTTTGAGGCAAGGACTGTATATCATAAGTGTATCATTTTTATTGAGCACCCCAACTTGTATATATGAGCTGCATACCGGTTAGATGGCCATCTTGAAGTTCATCAAGAAAAAGACGATACTTATATTGACACCATTTTTTTGTATCTTCGACAGTTACACGATTTTCATTTAGAAGTGAGTTAACTGATAAATTTCTTTCTATTTGCAGAATTGTACCAAGATAATAATTTTCCATTGAAACAAAAACGTCTTTCATGTTCGATTTCGATCGCTTAATTCTGGTTTGAAATCGTGTTTGCTTTTACAGACATTAAATAGTTGAAACCACGGATCGAAATCACAAAATCACACAGCGTGATTTTGGCCTGATTGTGATTCAAAACTCTGTGGGTGAATGTGAGTGTGATTGGACTGAATAATGAGTGTGATTTCGTGATTCTGTGATTTATTGGTCAAACTAAGCGGACAGATAAAGGGCCGAATTAAACGGCGCATAACTCTTAATTTATTTTTGCAGAAAAATAAAGAAATGTGATTCTGTGATTTTGGGACTCCGTGATTTTGTGATTCTGTGATTTTGTGTTATTTCGGCGTGATTGCCCCGAAACTTTTTTGTGATTTTGTGATTTAAGCATGATTGTGACTGTGACTGGCTTTTAACCATAATCACACGTTTTTTCGATCCCTGGTTGAAACCTTAAACGCCATAAATTATGGCTCATAATGTGCATGGTTACCCGTTAAGTTAACGGGTCAAGCTACCTGTAACACGTCTTTCGAATCATATGTTTACCGGGCACCGACTAAATTGGTATCATGTAGTTTTGGTAAATAGATATGAGATCGAAAGGTCAAAATGCATAAGTCAGATTTTATCTAAAATTTGTGTCAGACTTATCGTCCTGATTTCCGATAAAACTTTTTTAGCGCAAATGCATATTTCCCCTTAAGTTCGGCACTTAAGAGGGGGAGGACTGTCATACAAAAATATTTTAGAAGAAGGAAATTGCCTTTCGGTGATTGGCCGAGCGCGCTAAAAAAACCAATGACAGGCCACATAGGCCCCAAACGCTCTGTCAAGCAACGTTACAAAAAAGTGGTAACATTATTTATTTTTTTCGCGTTTGAAAATCACTGCGATAGTCCGTTTACACTTTCGACCAAACAAATATTGACACATTTTTTTTTTCAAACCCTTAGCTGAACCGGTTTATGAACAACTAGACAGTTGGCGAGATCAACGTGGTTACAGACGATTGCCGTGAATCTCTCAAAATATTTGACATCCTCTTCTGACTTTATATTGAAGTAAGATAAAGCACTGTCTTTGCAAAAAATATAGAATTGGTCGTATTTCAAGTAAGTATCTCTTGATTCCGGTTCGAAGTGCATAATTTTTGTGATGAGATTTCTTTTTTCAAATTGTTCTTGAATGTAGAAAAGAACTTGAGCGCATTTTACATTTTCTCTCATGTCCATTGCAACGTCCTAGAAAATATATTCGTTAAAAAGTGTTTAGGTTTCTAAAACAGAGTTGCAAAACAAACGAGTTTTTGCCGTTTGTCGCATTCGTCGTTTGTCGGTGAAAATTTTTTTCTCGTTTTTTTCCGTTTGTCGACAAATTCGCTGTCGTTTGTCGCGACAATTGTCGCAAAAAATTTTAAATAGGAGTTAACATTCGGGGGTCTTTTATATAAAGTTTTTGCATCAGTGGATCGAGTTCTTAACCATAGTATGACCATTTACATTGTATTTGATTTTGGCACTTTTTGACAATGGAAAGAAAAGTTCCGGGCACCATACTTATACGGCAAAAGACTTTTAATCTTACTAACAGTTACCAGGTATAATTATGTTTATTTTTTAAGGGGCTATGAGTCATAGCCATACAGTATGGGTAGGGTGAATTCCTATGTTTTGTCGAAAAGAAAGTTAATCATATGTTGCTGAAAAGCATTTTCTAGAAGTATTTGATCACGGCGCTTCTGATTTTGACACTTACGACCGCTAAAAACCAACCGGTTGGGAAAAAATCACTATTCACCACTAAAATTTCATGTTTTTGGCTCTGGTATGCGGGCGCATGTGTTTTAAGGTTTAACCCTAACCCTTATGCCGACCATATCCTTACTTACATAAATATTTCTTCTGTTATTATGTTTAACCAAATTGTAAACCACTTGTCTGATGTACTCATTGATAAGAAAGGCAATTATGTCTTGACGGGATTCATGACCCATGAGTTTCATCCATTCTTCTACTTGTTCGAGAACATAGATTTTGAAACCATACTTTAATAAAGGACAAATCCAAAATTCGCCCTTGGGTGGTGGTTTATCTGACCGGTAAAATTTTCTTTTGAAGCGGCGCAAAATACCATATTCCATCACATCATTTACCTTAAAGGTTCTAAAATGACATTTTATTTTTTTAATAAGAATTTGAAAGAAAATAATACAGTCGTCGTCTCTTTTCTATGACTTTTTTAATACTTTTTGACTCAATTGAACATTGAAAAAAGGATTTACTAAAAAACGGCCGGTTAGTGGCCCACTGTGTAGGCGTTAGCTCTGAATAAAAATTAGCCCAAAAGTGGACGGTTAACGGGGTTTCGGACGGTTAACGGCGTACCCTGTGTGGTTTTAAGATGAAGTTGCTAGTAAAGAAAAACACTTACTCAGTACATGCCCGAATTATATCAAATATTTGATCCAAAGAATAAAGTTGAAGAACTTTTTTGGGCACATTTTTGTTTGGTCCAAACTCCGAGCTATTATTCAACAGAATCCTTTTCAGTTTTGAGCTGCGTACTCCGAACGGATAAGTTCGTTCTATGTTGTGAACCAATTCTCCAAGAACAGCTCGCTGCTCCTCGGGTTGTAAAAAAATTGCATCTCGACGGAGTATTGTGAACTGTTTCCTCATTGGCAAATTTCCATACATTTTTCTGATCTTTGGTTAGGTTGTCCATAAAAAACTTCAAATTGACGTTCACTTATCTACAAAAATTCCATGAATTTTGTTAACACATAATAACATTTGTTAAATTAAATATATAACATTTGTTAATATTTATCCTTAAGTGCGGCACTTAAGAGGGGGAGGATTTAATACAAAAATATTTTAAAAAATATCTCAAAAAGACCAATGACTGGCCACATAGGCCTCAGACGCGCTGTCAAGCAACGTTACCAAAAAGTGGTAAAATTATTCATTTTTTTGCGTTTGAAAATCACTGCGATAGATAGTGTGTAGGTCGAAAAGTTGACTCGAGCAGATTTTTTACCATTTCAATGAAATAATTTCATAGATAAATAAAAGTAAACCCATCATCCGTAATGGATTGATTTATTTATGGATAATTTGTGGACACCCTGTCCGTCGCAAATTCACCTCCGTAATATTATCTGCATGAGTACTTGATAAAGTAGAACCCGGTGACCGAGAACTTAGGTCGTCCCAAGTCGATTCCAGAAGTGCCACATTTTCGACTGTTAATGCGCCGTATGTACAATCAGGACCAGTGTTGGAAACGGTTGCGTTGGGCGTTGGGAAAAAATCGACCGTTGGCCAACTTTCGCAACACTGATCAGGACCCTCCACCGACATATGTCGCGATACTTCATTATTATCATCATCCTGAAAACTAGTTTTACATGAAAATTATTTCAATGGGGTGAACAACATACTGGCAGTCTCCAGTGAAGAAATGGAATAGAAGTGGAAAGAAAAATAGCAATTTTTGAAATTTCTAGATTTGTTTTTGAAAAAAAAAATGTTGAAACTTCACTTGTCTAACGCGTTTTCAAGCAAAATTACACCCGACAAAAAGAGAAAATTATAATGAGATACAAAACTGAAAATACTTTTTCAAATAAATATAAACTAAAAAAATGCGGCCCAATAGGGGAGTCTTATTCAAATCGAAAAAATCGCGGCCCATAAGAGGTCCGGGACTGTTCATGCTTATCACTTGATATTTTTACCGTTGTTTCACCGCGAATATCATTTTCTCTGGCAATTTTAACATTTTTTTACAAATTGTATTATACAGAACCTTTGGACATATATTTAATATGTCGGATTCGTGATTTGCATCATGGACTTCTAATAGCCATCTCTCTATGTCCATAGCTTTAGGTAAGAGGTTCGGATACTAAGCACTAATTCCGTAGTAAAAACAATAAATAACATACAGAAGAAATCCAAGACAAAGGATGAAATTCAGACTTGTTTATCTCAGTCTTAAAATGTAGTAGGCAATCGAAATCAGATTTAACCACGTGATCTAATGGAATCTAGACTAAGTTCAGAATCGCCAAAACTATCACACAAGTTGACTTCAATTACAGTTGTTTGAGAATGCAGCTCAAAGTGAGTGGTAAACTTCATCTAAAGTTAAATACCGATGTGGGGCCACGTGGGACCCATAGCAAACAAGAACTTTGAAGAGAGACCGAAAACGCGAAATTTTCTGAAAGCTTTATGAAATTCAATTGAGACTTTTGTTTCAACGCATTTTTAATTTGGCAATAATGAGATGACCGGAATCGGGCTGCCCGACTGAATTGGTATCAAGTATAATTGTTCGAAAGGAGAATTCGTCTAGATACAGGTGCCTGCAGGTGAAAGTCGAGGAATTGAAAGGTGTAGATTATACTGGAGTGAGAAAAAAAGTGTCACCGAGCAAATTTCGCTTGTAAGTTTGAAACAGTACTTGGTTTTATCTATGGTAAGACTCTCATGGAGCTCGGTGACAAACTGACGACCCACATCAGTACCAGTGTTAACACGTGTTGTAAAATATGCGTTAGACGTAGCCTACGCCGCGTAGGGAGGTTGGGTTGGGTTGCCCAAATCCACAACCCTGGATTATACATAGACTATGTAACATAGTAGAAAGGCAAAAGTGAAGAAAGTATAACGGGTTGAAAATGTCTAGGCTATTTTGCCAAAAAATTTTGAAAAATGTCATGTTAACTGATGCGCGCCCGGCTGCGCCTTTTAGCGCACTTTTCCAGTTTTTTCTCTCATTTCTTAAGGGTTTGAGGTATTTTGCATCGGGTTTTTCATTCAAATAATGGATCCGTTCCGCATCATATTGTACCGAGTTTATTCATTTCTGTCAACAAAAACGTTTTAAAGCCAGCAAAAAAAACCGATAACGTTTTTCTCTTGATCATCAGCATTCAAAAGTTCCTGTTTCATTCATTAGGCAGTATTAATTTAGAGACCACCTATCCGAATTTGATTGTGAGTGTTTTCAGTCTGATAATTAAAAAAAATAAAGGGCTCGTGGAAAGCGGTCTATTGGCTGAAATACAAGCCGGCTACCATTTTAATAAACATCAAATTCCATAAAGAAGTCTATAAATACACAAAGAATTATTTTCTTACATTAAAATTATATCTAATGAGAAGCGACGAAAAATGCGCCAAAAGGCGCAGCCGGGCGCGCCACTGGGTAGTAAATCCGGGCGCGCAGCCAATATAAGGCTTATTATAACAAACGTGATCAATTTTAAGATTATCAGAATTTGAACCAGTTCTGACCATAACGAGCAATTGTTACGATATTATATTGTATTTTTACAGCAGTAAATACGAAAAACAAAATTGAAGAATTTTGAGAAATTGAAATGTTAAATTGATCGCTGTCGTAATCGACATGATGCTTTCGAAAATGACGCAGTTCGGACATAAGATGGATTTTGTTGAACTAAATAAATCCATTGCTCAAAAGTGGGTCGAAGTTTTTGCAAGTTTCGTTTTGGCAAGATTTTCCCCTCAAATCGGCATACAGTTGTTTGGCTAATTTTTCGTCCACAAAGATTACTGATAGATTTCGCCATTTCCGTTTGGGTGAATCCGACCGAAATTCGGGCTCTTCTGGTCGCATAAATCAAATCGTTAATTTCTTCCTCGTCGGATTTTACCGGTGGAATTTGGACAAAGTCGTCAATTTGGGACATGAGAATGTTGCCCAGTTCTTTATCGGTCAATTCTGGTAAAAATGCGACGAATTCTAGTTCGGCAATGTCGAGAGCATTTTGGAAAATAGTTTGAAAGTTCATTTTTTTATTATTTTGTTTTGCTATAATTCTGCTTCTGATGACTGTATTAAATAGCATACATTATGAGGACACCTATATGATTAGTTCGTGGAAGGGGTAACGGAACAAATTTCGATATCCATTTTTGTTGCAAGTTGAAAAAAGTGCCGTTAATTGAGCATCGTGCGCCATCTGCCCAACCCGTCTTATCAGATTCAGAGTTGAGTATTTCCGGTCGAAAGATTTTTTTGTGTCACGTTCAATGAGCGCCCGTTAATTAAGAAAAGCTGGTCGGTGACCAATGGTCACTCATTTAAAAATAGACAAGACATTGTCGGCACCGCGGTATTTCGGGAAAAATATTTTTGGGGATCAAGTTTTTCGAAAAAACGTTTATCGAAGAAATTGGTTTTTGGGTAATTTCAAGTTGTTCGAAAAAAAAGTTTATCGACGAAAACGTTTCTTGGGAGAATTTTAATGAATTCCTGATGTTGCTCAAAATTGCTCATGGAATGTAGAAACAAATGTCTTCGGATTAAATGTTTTCTCCAAAAGACCGCAGTTTGTAGATAATCTGTCAGTCAATTTGTCAGAATGCCAGGTCGAATACATTTAATGGGATCGGGTCATTTATGGTCAAAAGATTGGCAATAGAAAACCATGTCCTAAAAACTGACTTGACCTTAAAAGCATGGTTTTTTTTATTTAACTCGTAGGCGGAAGTGTTTCCATATATGCACACGACTTGGTTTTTCGTCGTTTAAGGCATAAGGAGGCCCCGTAGGGCAGAATTGGTATTGATGATCCCCCCTCAACTTTTCGAGAAAATTCCATTGGCGGTATTTTTTTTGCGTAGGTTGAATATTTCAAACATCTCTCTAGGGGGTCCTGGTGGCCCAAATCAATTTCTTTAAGAAATAGTCAGTCATTAATAATAGTCAGATCGACGTAGTGTGACGAGCTCTACAACTTGGCCTTATTGCGAATTATTGTGAATTTTTAAGTGTGTGCATACGTGCACACAATTTCCCCAACAATGGGTTATCACAAAGTCCTCCCCCCTGAGAGTTAAAAAATGTTGATATAGTTAACTTGCAACCATTATGCACTGAGCCGTTATCTCAAAAAAATTTTTTGTAAATGATTGATATAAATTCATACGAATTTATTTATCGTGACACTTAAAACTTACCTTGTATTATGTAGAAGATCATGGCTCATTTTTTTTTGTATTTTCCCCGAATAAACAATTTTGGATTTTTTCCCCGAAAACTATTTTTTTTTGTATTTTCCCCGAAAACCATTTTTTTTGTATTTTCCCCGAAAAACTTTTTCTTCGAAAGACCGCGCTACCAAAATTAACAAGTGTAAGATTTCTCGACCGGAAATGATGTTATCGCCACCAGGTGGACCACCTCGCATATCCAATTAACGGCACCTTATTGAAGTTGGAAGAAAAATGGTTATCCAAATTTGTTCCGATACCCCTTCCACGAACAGATCAACTAGATGGCGCAACATTAGCCCTTATTTATTCTACCAACAGCAAACGAAATAATAAACAAAATCAAAATTTTAACAAACAACACGTAATGAACTTTCAAATTATTTTCCAAAATGCTCTAGACATCGCCGAACTAGAATTTGTCCCATTTTTGCCAGAATTGGACGATAAAGAACTTGGCAATATTCTTATGTCCCAAATTGACGACTTTGTCCAAATTCAACCGGTAAAATCCGACGAGGAAGAAATGAACGATTTGATCTATGCGACGAGAAAAGCTAGAATTTCGGTCGGTTTTACTCAAACTGAAATGGCAAATTCGATCAGTAATCTATGTGGCCGAAAGATTAGTCAAACAACTGTATGTCGATTTGAGGGGAAGATTTTAGCAAAAATAAATTTGCAGAAACTTCGAACAACTTTTGAACAATGGCTTCATTTAGTCCGTCGCGATCCAGCCTATGTCCGGACGGCTTCGTTTACAAAGGGGCCCTGTCGATTCCGTCAACCGTCTGTTTAAGCGAATATTCTTTGTTCCCAAAACATGGCTTGACCNTGCGGTAACAATTTTGACCTATATTACCCCCCCCCCCCGTTTTTTTTTGGATCAAAACGTATCGAAGTTGCTATTATTTTACCAAACGCTTTAACCAATTATCTTACCAAAGTTGAATTATCTGGCCGTTTTTAGCTTTTATCAAGGTACACTAACCCGTCAGGTGGTGTACATTGCAAAATAATAAGTCCTTAAAGTAAAAAAATCTTTATCCGCATTCCGGACACTTTTTTTGAGATGAAAAAATCACTTATAATTAAAATTTGTTCAAAAACCTGCCCATAATGTAAAACGTTTTGACTAAAACCTGCCCATAATGTAATTTACAAATTTAACATTTTTTAGAAAACGCTATCGATAAACCACAGAGAGCTTTTTGTGAGTGTGATCTTCAATTTACAACAACCGTGGACGGGTTAACGGCCACAAACCAAAATTACGACACAAACAACTGCGCACTGTTCTTCAAATTTCAATATAGGGGAGCATGTTGTAAAGCCCCGAATACGCTTTTTACTTCATATAACGAAAACTACTTCGACTGCTGTACAGGAGATGTACGACCCATTGGGTCGTGCTAATTTTTAAATTGTAAATTTAATAAATACGTTAAAAAAATTTTGTTACAAAAATAATGATGTTTTATTGACTTATTTAGTGTTTTGTTGAACGTTCAGCTCAAAAAATAATTTTTTGAACGAAATCTCAAAATTTAATCATAATATAAATAATTGTATACATACAAAAATTACAATTATTGGAACCATACATTGTTAAATACAATCTTAACTTTACTGGCAAGACAAGTTTGTTAACAACGCCTAAGGAAAAAGGTAAATACAAACAAATTGAGAAACGGATTCATTATTGTGATGAGAAAGAAAAAAAAAGTCTAAAATTAGACAAATAATATAAAATGAACTACACATCCAACAATAATGAAACTAAGTTCATTCGATTTTTTTTTTTTTTGCTCAGGAATTGCTCTTATAATCAAAGAAAAATTATGACGTAAAAATTTTCCAGCTTATCCATTATAAGTGGAATATTCTCTTTATATTAAGCACGCTCATAATCGTGTTTAAACTCGTTTTTTTTTATTTTCAGTCGCCCGCTGATGCGCTCAGAAACGAGAGCGACTGCAAGTACAATCGGGACGCTCCCGTTCAAGTCGACTTAGAAGTTCAGTATCTATATTTCTGAAACTGATGAGTGTATAATTACTTAATCATACAGTACAGTAGTGGGTGCGAAAACTTGACGTGCGAGAACTTGACAATGTTGCGAGAACTTGACGCTTTTTAGGAAATGGTCGTTGAAATTTTTTTATGGAGAATTTTTTAAACTCGCACGACACCTCCCATGTTTGTGTAATACAATTGTTGTACCCCTAACTTTGTATAATGCAGTCTGTCAATATCAGGGGTGAACCGAATTTCGCCATCATCATCCTCATCGGCTAATCTCTGGAGCGGTAGAACCACATCTCCATCGTACCAATCCCGATTCAATGGTCGCATAACTTCCGAGTTGGTTTCAATCCGAACCTTTAAAAAATTATTATAATCTGACGTAATTATGTTTTTTGCGTTTTATATATGATGTCATCAATTTCGTTCAACTTGAACGGTTCAAGTGTTGAATAAAAATTAAACTTATTATTTCCACCAAAGGCTCAAAAGCTAGTAAAAATGCCGATGGGACACAATGTTAAAATCAGCGACCCTTATTTGGAGCAATACTATTTTTATCGGGAAAATGACCCTTATTTAGCACTAACGACCCTTATTTAGCACAAGCGACCATATCATACACAGTTTATGAGCAATTTTATAAATTCAAATTTCGATTGGAATTTTCAAACGTCAAAATTTCTAGAATTTGATGATCAAATAAACTTGACTTTACTTGATAACAATAGCTAACACCTTTGCAACATTAGCTAACACAAAATCCAAATAAAAACTTAAATTGCAATAAATACTTATTTACTGTGACTTTAGTGGTTTTCGGATTCAGTTTGTACACAACATGACTGACCCCTCCTTAAGTATTAAGCACACCCAGGATTAGGCGAGTTTACTGTTTTAAGGAGGGGTCAGTCAAGTTGTGTACAAACTGAATCCGAAAATCAGTAAAGCCATTTTTGTCACACATTTGATGTTTTTATTACAATTTAAGGTATTGGCTATTGTTATCAAGTAAGGTCAAGTTTATTTGATCATCAAATAATTTGAATTTCTAGAAATATTGACGTTTGAAAATGCGTGTTGTTCAGATAATCGAACAACAGTTTGAAACTGAGGTTGAAGACGAGCTATTGGATTTTTTAGACCAGTAATCCTTTTAAGGATGCGCCATACCCTATTGGCTGAAAAATCAAGCCTCCGAAATGAAGTCGTTTTCTCTTCAAATATAACCCTGATTAATTTGAACTTTTTTCAAATATATTCGGAAAGGTTTGACGGACTGATTTTGGAAGTAATTAAAATTATTGGTCAATATACATACCCCCCACGGACCTCTAAAGTTGGCCAAAAAATAAATTAAGAAGAGCTCCAAAAGATATGTAAGGCATGTAGTCAATTTTCTGTTTTTGTCATCCGAAGGCGCCTAGTTAGTTCTATCAATCAAGCTGGTCTAAAATTTTTCAAACTNTGCTCGCATATCTTTTGGAGCTTTTGCCGTGAAGTGACATTTCTGATTTTTCTGAAAATTTTGATATTTTTACCATTTTAAGTTATAAATTGTGATTATTTTAATGTGAAACTTTTTCTGTAGCGCTTTAGAGCAATATAGATGATATAAATACTGCTTTGAAAACAAATTGTTTTGTTAGAAAAAAATAGCGAGCCAAATACCCTACATAATACCGAAAATAAGATCAATTTATTTTCTCAATAAAAGGCTCATAATTTCTAGATTTTTGGGTTGTTTATGACACATGTGGACTTGATAATGTTACTTTAGGTCCCCTGAGGGTTATATTTGAATAGAAAACGACTTTATCTCGGAGACTTGATTTTTCAGCCAGTAGGGTATGGCGCATCCTTAAGACCAGTAATACATATTACGAGACGGCCAAAGCCGTCGGTGACAAGGTTAAAAATCAGTCAAAATATATAAACACAAGCATTTCCAAGATGAAAGGAATAAAGTAACATAAATTACAACTTTTTGCGTTTTTATCATTTGAACAAGAAATGAAAATAAAACTATGAATTTTTAATGAAAAAAATATTAAGGGCAAAAAATATTTCGGACGGAAAGATAACTGCGCAGTGTGTAGGCGGATTAACTGGAAATTTTTTCTCCAAAAAGCGAAACGATAACTGCACCGAGGGGGCTGAGCGGAAAGATAACCACCGGAAAGATAACTGCGCAGGTGGTGAGCTAGTTTTATCATTGACTGTATTACATAATATGTAATACATATATTAATAAAATCATATACCTTTTTTATGAGAACTGTTCCTCAAAACTATATTTTCACCGTTCAGATAGATGGTGCTCACAAATCTTGACAGATTGCCCTTTTCTTGACAAAAATCACGTTTTTGACAGTTTAGACGCTATGAGTCATGCGAAAGTGTCAAGAAAAAGGCGATAGTTATTCGTCCCAATAAACTGATCCGTGGGCTTACAAAAACATATTTATTCTGATATTTCGGCTTACGCCATTTTTAAAGATTTAGCGACTCATTAATAAAATTAATAAATGAATGTCTCGAATGATGAATGCTTAATATTGAAATGTTTGGATAAATGTTATACCTGGAGAATGGGTTCAGCGAAATTATGCCAGTTTTCTTTTTGTTTAAATTCGTCAAGATTGAGTATTTTGATAACCACCGCTTTGGACGCAAGCTTGTCTATTAAAGATTGATAAACGAAAACCTTTAACCAGTCAGAGCCTTGTGATGCATATTCGGGATTTTTTATCGTTCCTTCACCACATAAATATGAAGGCAATGCATCACATAAATATGCAGGCAATGCAAATGCTGGATACTGAAAATAAATTATTTAAAATTGGAGTCACTTATTGGTGTCAAACGCCATTGTACAAAACCGAAGTGCTTTCAAAGTCTACAAGTCTGTAGAGCAATTTATTGTGTTCCCAGATTACACTGTGTTTCTACTAGTGTTTCTACGCTTCTAATCATCTCGATCATTATTTTTTCTTGAAAAGTCTACAGAATACGGACTTTAAAATTCCATCTTACTGTGAAAAATGCTACAAAAAGACGTAGGCGGATTTTTTTGGTTAACCTTCAAACGCATATGGCGGAATTTTTTCGGCCTGCGCATATAAAATGCGTTTTTAATGGTGTTTATTTTTATTAAATGTACCGGCAGTGAAAACTAACATAGAATAATCGATTACAAAGTCGGGGAGCAAATAAAAATGAGACTTTTATTTCAGTAATAAATGTTAACTGGTCATTTATTGGAGCTAAGAAACCTCAAACAAGATGTTATTTGCAATTAATAGTTTTCAGGCACATTTTTTTCTGTTATATTTTTCTAAAACTGATAAGTAGTCAACCGCCCACTAGCCTGCACAAAATGAAGCCCGTTCGTCACCCGGTTAACAATTTGTAAATTTGATGTGACCACAAAAACACCGTTAAGATTAAGGTTTTCTTGTCGACACTTTTTGTTAACAAATCGACCCTAACATCCTGAAATTAATAAAGAGAAGCAACAACGGAAATTTTTAACAATACACGAAAAAAATACTAAAATTTTAAAAAGATGTTTCGCGGACAGTTGTAATTTTCTTATAGAATTTTTATAACACTTGGAAAGTAAAATGCACAAAATGTACCGCTATAAAATGTAGCTATGCCTGGATCGGCTAATAAAACAATTCTTTTCAAAGCCTAATTATTTAAAAATAAATTGTTTTAATAAAATTGCCCAGATACTTATTTAAAGGTTTTCAAACAAATAAGAAAAAATCCAATTAAATTTGATTTTTTGAAACCTTAGAAAATTAACGCTATTTTAAGCTATGAGACTACCAGACAAAAAATCCGCTTTCTCAAAGTAAGGGCCACCCCAAAGTAAGGGCCATCTTTTGGCAATTTTGAAAATCGACAAAGGTGGCCCTTACTTTGGGGCCCCCTGTATAATGTTTTCAATCACTTATTTTTTTTTAACAAATTCATTTTGTATTGAATAAATTATATTTTTTTTTAATTGGGCTCTGAAATATATGAAGAGAAATGTGTTGTGTGCTAAACGAAAAAATAGCCTGTTAAGTTAACAGTGTTAACTGTACCAACGGAATATAAAACTCGTTTTCAGTTACTTTTAGTCAGAGTGCATTTTCGATTTTCGAAAAACTTACATATCTAGATAGATATGCTGCATATCATATGCACATCTAGAGGGCCATAAATTATGTTGTACAGTTTACTTCACCTAATCTATGGGCCACAAAACAAAGATATGTTTGCGATAATTTTAATTGCCATACTAAACTAACCTCAAGAAATTTTTTGTTTATCAATCGAATAGTTTGGATATTCACCGTGCCTTCATATCCATAATCGACGAAGTAAACATTGACTTGACGCTCGTGCGAATTATTTGATATAATTTCGGCGGAGCTCTTTGTCTTTCGGGTTTTGTCTTTCGAAATGGCTCTCCTGTTATAATAAGATTTGAATTGAACTAAATATTCCGTGGGCTGAATAATGGCTCTAGTCCATTCGTTGACGCCGAAAGAGCGTTCTAGTACGGCTACCATTAGACCAGATTCTAGCAGGTTTTCTCGGCCCTCTACGCGATATGGAAACTTATCACAGAAAGTTATTTGAAAGCTGTCGTCGTACAATCCGCGGCGTAAATAGCCTCCTCGATGACCATTTTTACCAAACGTTCTCAGCTCGGAATTCATGGTTTCTTCTAGAAGTCGGTTTGCGTCACCGTTAAATTTAAAGCTCAGTTTACTACACGATCTAACAATAGGGCTTTCAATTTTTTTTTTGCTTGTTTGCAATACATGACCGTTGGAAAAATTAAAGGGTGGTACGATCAAGTTGTTTAAAAAAAACTGCAAAAAAAATACTTTTGGAGACAGGGCCTACATTATACCAGTTTGAGAATGCTGTGAGCATCTTTTCCCATCCTTTATGAATCATTTTTGATTATTGTCCGAACCATAACAATTGATAGTGACCTTCAGAGAGACCGTGAACTTGGCACTTCCGGTATTTTTTAATGGTTATAACTAGGATTTCCCAACTTCCAGGGAATTTTTTCCCGGCGGGTTAAGAATTCCGGACAAAAATCAAATGAAAGAGTAGGGGAAATGGATTATATGGGAAGAAAATCGAAGTTTTTGGTACATGGGGTCACCCATTTCGGGTCATTTAATAAAGGCCCTCCATCAAACAAAAAATTGATAAAATATATTTTATAAATTCATTAAGCCATTAATTCAGAGTTAGAAAAACCGGATTTGCCAAGTTCACGGTCTGACTGAAGTTCACTGCCAATAGTTATGTTCCCGCAAAAACGGAAAATTAATCACAAAGGAATGATTGCTCAATGTGAGTCTCCAAGAAGGGTTTCTTTTTGGCAGTTTTTTGTAAACAACCGACCCTACCACCCTTAAAAGTTCATTCATTTTTGATAAAAAAAACTTTTTCACACACAGTATTAATATAAAAATTGTAACTTATTTGGGTACAGTTGATGCGCACACAACGAACCACTTTCGTTTGTCAAAAATTGGTGCGTTGTGCGCGTATTGGTGCGTTGTGTACACACTGGTGCGTTGTGCGCACACCAATCACCATATTCATTACAAGGTATAAGCGCGATATTTGACTGGAAATTTTCAGACTTAAAGCCTATTTTAAGCATTTTTAAAATTCATTTCGTACTTTAGTTGGCGGTAAACTCCAAAAAGTACCCCAAAAAGCTCTCAAAAATCAGTCTACGCCGGTTCCTCTATTTTCACGTTTTATGATGAAATAACGAAAAATAGACTTACAATTATTTTGAAGGTGTTTGACAAATATCAAAGTCTGATTTAAAAAGAACAGTTAAGATTTTTTTTGTACCAGTCTTCTTGAGAGAAAACATTTTTGATACTAGTACTTTTAAAGCACACTGGGTCATCTCTGTAATTTGTTTTAATCAATTTTTTTTTTACATTTTGTTAGACTTTCCGACATAAAATTTAAAAATTAACAAGCTGGAAAATACGTAGAATAATTTTTGTGCTGTAATTGGAGTTGAAATCCTTTTTTGTAACGAAAGATCGAACTTTTAATTTTTTTAATAAAAAATGACCCGGACTTCCGGTAATTGAGCTTTTGTAAAAAACGACCAAGAGTTGACTTTTTGAAGTATTATCATAAATTTTCGTACAGTCCTTGATTCCATAAGGGACGCTTCCATTACGGACGTTTATCCCATAACGGCCGCTTTTTTGTTCAAAAAAGTGATTATTCCATAACGGCCGTTTTTTATTAACGTATTGAAAAATAAGGAACTTCAATGCAAGTGTCAGAAATTAACGATTATAATACAAGACTGGCACATAAATAATGGAATAAGCCGTAGAATAAATATTTTAAAATTAAATAAGCCAATTTATTTCAATTTGTCCGAAATTGGCAACATGAGGGGCCCTAATTCCATAACGGCCGTTTACCCCATAACGGCCGCTTTTTTCGAGAACCGAAAACGGCCGTTATGGAATCAAGCACCGTATATAATTTTAATATGTAAAATACTTAGAGAAAAAATTTGGTGCGTTGTGTGCAAACGACTACTTCGTTAAAAAGTGGTGCGTTGTGTGCACACTGGTGCGTTGTGTGTAGGTGCGTTGTGCGCACATCAACTGTATTTAGACTTGAAAAAAATAATTGTAACTTATTTGGGTGAGGGACTGTATTTAAGAATTTAATAATGTCTAATAGTGTCTCATAATATATGAGTAGCAAAACTACAAGTTTTTGCGCGATATACCGAAATTTGCCCCGTTCATAACGAAAACCAAAACCTGCCCAGTACCCCGTAAGCCACATGAAAATCGGCTGTGCGTTTCAACATTAATTAATGACTTCATTTGTGTTTACCTTGTCCTAGTATTTTGAGCCCCCTAGCTGGTATATACAAGTTGCATACCGGTTAACTGGCTATATTTAAGTTTATCGCAAAACAGGCGATACTGAAATTGGCACCATGTTTTTGTTTCGTTGAGAGTCGCACACTTTTCCTGTAATAATTGGGGAGTTGGGTTATTGTAAGGTATTAAACACGGACGCACAGACCGAACCAGGGACGGCATCACGGATACGTAGATGTCATCTTTTTCCATCAAAAAAGTTTCACGAAGATACCAATTCTCCATTGAAATAAAAACGTCTTTCATGTTGGATCTTGATCGCTTAACGATGGTTTGAAATCTTGTTTAATTATACCAATATTCAGTATATCCACGCCCTGCGCTGTTATCTTGCAACTTTTGCATGACAAAAATCCGCAATATAACGAAGCGAACGGGGACATCTGCAAGATATATTTCCGTGGGCCCAAAATTGAAAAACGAATTATGCCAAATTGTAGAGCTCGAAAAATTATGTGTTAAAATCGCCTTTTTAAAATGTCTGTAGCGGACGCTATAATTTTTTGAAGTTACGATTTTTTTAAATAGGCTCATCGCGTCCCCTTTTATTCACTCTGCTCTCAACTCAATTCTTAGCGCCCTTTTCATTGTTCAAATGATCTAGATAGCCTATCTAAGGACTAGTTTCATGAAAATCGGCCGAGCGTTTATAGTATTACGTGTCGGCATGTTTCAAGATGATATAAAGACCAATTTTCCCTTTTTATTTTGAACTAGGGTACCACTCTTTATAAATGCGCCTCTACGTAAAACAAATCATGAAACTCAACCGGTAGTTCAAAATAAAAAGGGAAAATTGGTCTTTATATCATCGTAAAATATGCCGACACGGAAGACTAGAAACGCTCGGCCGATTTTCATGAAACTAACCCTGTAGCATAAGTTATTTTTCATTTAGAGTTGTTACGAAACTGTTAAGATATCCAGGATAGGACACAGGGTTCATGTATACTTTACATTGTATAGTGAAAGTTTTTATACACTTTTATTTTTTTTTCGTAACAGTTTTCATGAAATTTCAGACAAGTGGACGTTTTTTAACTTAGAACGCTGAAAAATATTCAATTGGTATCATGTTCGAGAAAAACCAGAATCACGAGAACGTGACAGTTTTTGGCAGGTGATAGTGTCACGTTCTCGTGTCCACAACTGTATGCCAATATTTTTTACTGAGGTTGGACAGATGAAAAAAAAGTCCAAATGAACCACTATACCGGCATGGGTTAATACTTTTTAACTCTCAATCTTAACAGTTTTGTAACAACTGTGAATAAAAAACCTTTTAAAAATCAAATTCAAAAAACATTTTTTCGAACCCTGAGCCAAACAGCATTTTTTATAAGTAAAGTGCCGGCGAGATCAACGTGGTTACAGACGATTGCCGTAAATCTCTCAAAATGCCTAACGTCGCCTTCGGACGTTATATTGAAGTAAGATAAAACATTGTTAGGCCAGAAAATATCGAATTGCTCGTTATGCCAGAAATGAGATGATTCCGGTTCGACGTGAATCATTTTTGTGATGGTCCTGTGTCTCTCAAATTGTTCTTGAATGTAGAAAAGAATTTGAGCGCATTTTACATTTTCCCTCATGTCCATTGCAATATCCTATTTTAAAACAATTGTTTTTTTTGTAAAATCCCAATATACACCAGATGACTCGTTATAGCCTATAACTTATAGGGCTACCCGTTATAGGGCTAAAATCTCGTTATAGGGCTACTTTTTGAGAAACCGAAATTTCGTTATAGGGCTAATTTTTTCAATTTTTAATCGAATCCCTTATAGGCTATAACTTATAGAGCTATTTTTGTTTAAAATGATGAAAAAATGTATGATTCGTACCGTACAAGTCATAATTGTTCTGTCAAGCAGCACCCAAGAATAACAAAAGTAAATTTCTGGTTCACATTGCATAGGCCTTTTGCGTAAGCCATATCTCAGATATGATATCTGTTATAGGGCTAAAACTCGTTATATCATATAACGTATATGGCTATTTTTCAAACCCAATTTAGTAGCCCTATAACGAGTCATCTGGTGTAATTTATTCCAATATAATTACAGGTGGCCTCAATGTAAGGGCTCCAAAGTAAGGGCCGCTCAACCAAAGTAAGGGCCACTACCCAAAGTAAGGGCCATCTTTTGGCATTTTTTTTTTGTTTCAAAACTTTTTTTTTCTCAAAGTAAGGGCCAAATGACAATTTTTGGGGGGAAAATGAAAAATGTCTCAAAGTAACGGCCATCATATCTCAAAACTTCTTTTTTTAAGGGTCAAAAAATACGACTTTGGTCCCATGTCAGACATGTCAGGTAGCCCTTACTTTTGGACAGCGGATTTTTTTTGTCTCATAGTCTGAAAAAGTAACTAATATGGCCATTTCGATTTGCAAGTTTTCATTAAAAATAACATGATCATGCATGAAAACTAAGAAAATGAATTATCTCGAGACCCTTCTCCAAAAAATTGTCAGAAAACATTTTCACATTATTTTTTGGATTATTATTTTTTTCAATTAAAAATAGAAAAACACACTACAGTGTGTCCGCGAAAAAGCACGTCGCGCTGCTCGCTCTTTCTCGTCTTTTTGAATGGCAAAGAGCGAGCACCGCGACGTGCTTTTTCGCGGACACACTGTAAATTATTTTCAAATAATTAAAAAAAAAATAAAAAATGTTTTCTTAAACNTAGGACTCAAAGTTTATAAGTCGTTTTATTTCTTTTGAACGGCTTGCTGGATCACTTTTTTGGAAATAGTGTGAACACAAAAAAGTTTAAGAAAACATTTTTTATTTTTTTTTTAATTATTTGAAAATAATTTACAGTGTGTCCGCGAAAAAGCACGTCGCGGTGCTCGCTCTTTGCCATTCAAAAAGACGAGAAAGAGCGAGCAGCGCGACGTGCTTTTTCGCGGACACACTGTAAATTATTTTCAAATAATTAAAAAAAAAATAAAAAATGTTTTCTTAAACTTTTTTGTGTTCACACTATTTCCAAAAAAGTGATCCAGCAAGCCGTTCAAAAGAAATAAAACGACTTATAAACTCTGAGTCCTAAGTTCAGTCTCGGATTCAAGGTCACTGTGAATAGTTATGGACCGTAATTTAGGGTACGTGAAAAAAAGAGAAATGGTAATTTGTAACCATAGAAAATTAACGCTATTTTAAGCTATCAGACTATCAGACAAAAAATATATCACTACTTACATAAATGTTAATTTTCACAGAATGACGCTCAACCAAATTGTATATCACTTCTCGTATGTATTCATTGATGAGGAAGGCAATTTTGTCTTGCAAGGAATCGTTACCCATCCTTTTCATCCATTCTTCGACTTTGTCGAGAACATAAATTTTGAAAAAATGCTTATATAAAGGAAGAATCCAAAATTCGCCCTCAGGTGGTGGTTCATGTGACCCGTAAAAACTTCTATTGTACCGGCGCAAAATTCCATATTCTATCACGTCATTAACCTCAAAGGTTCTAAAATATGAGTTTATTTTACACGTTTTAAATTAAAACTTTTAATTTTTCAAAATATTATCAATCAATAATATAACATTTAAAAGTATATTAAAAATATAGCAGTACATCCGGATAGTTTTTACAAGATATTTTTTATAATCGATGTTTCTTACACAACCAAAAGTGTTTAGAAAAACTTATATGTATGTATGATGTGTAAAAGCAAGACGCCCCTTCGACATGTTCTATTTCTTGTTTAAAATAGTTGTCCACTTATCCGTTAAGCATCAGTGTTAGAATTCTTGGGCGTTGAGCTGCGTTGGCCAACGACCAACGCCCAAGCAAATTGAAAAATTCAAGCGTTGGCCAACGCTTGTGTTGGACGTTGGGAAAAATCCGAGCGTTGGCCCACGCTTGCGTTGGGCGTTGGGGAAAGTTGGAGCGTTGGCCAACTTTTCCAACACTGATCAAACTCATTGAAATTTTGTTGTGTATTTATCTTTCACATATTTTTTTTTGCAGTACAGGGGGCATGCGTATTAAGGGTCGGTTAACAATATCTTGTGAAAATTCTCCGGATAGGGCGCATGAACTGCCATGGCATGCCATACTTAGCGTTGCAGGTTATAAGTTATAAGTCCATAGGCTATGAACTATAGGGTACGGTTGCGTAAAGACAAACACTTACTCGGTACATTTACAAATTATATCGAATATTTGATCCAAAGTGAAAAGTTCAAGAATTCTTTTCGGCACATCTTTGTTCGGTCCAAACTCCGGGCTATTATTCAGCAGAATCTTTTTCAGTTTGGTGCTTCGGATTCCAAATGGGTAGGTGCGCTCTATGTTGTGAACCAATTCTCCAAGAACAGCTCGCTGTTTTCTGGGTTGTATGTAAATTGCGTCTCGACCGAGGTTTTTAAACTGCTCTATCATTGGCAAATCGCCGTACTTTTCCCTATTCTATGGTTATGATGTCAAAAAAACAAATCTATAAAATAAGTAAGGGTCGCTTGATGTGGATTTTTCATTTCCCAAAAATGGAGCAATTTTCCAGAGGAATTGGTCAACTAACGTGATAATTGGGTGCCATACGTAAGGGTACAAGGTACCCTAACGTCGCGACACAGAGATAATTCGCGCACGACGGTACGCGTACCCTAACGTCGAATTGAGAAGCGAAAAATGCACAAGACGGTACATGACGCCTTAACTTGTGAAGAGACGGAGCAAACATTCAGTTTTCTGCTTCTGCCATAAAAATATTTTTTGCACCGCTTTTGAAGTGAGTCAAAAACGGTACCCTTACGTCGGGCCACCTGATAATTGGAGTGTTGGACAAAGCCCAAAATTTTAAAGATTAATAGGAGTGGACACCCTTATCTGTCGAAAATTCACCTCCGAAACATTGTCTGCGTGTGTACTTGATGACGACGTGTACGTACAACGTCCCGACGACGGATTCGATGATCCACAAGTTGAATTCAGTCGTTGAACATTTTCTACTGTTAACTTCTCATACTTGTATTTTAAGTTGACGGAAAGATAGTTTTCGTTCCAAAAGTTGAAAGCGTGTATTGGCTCCCCATTCGTACAATCACCCTGAAAACTATTTTCAAACGCAACTTGTTTGGCCGATAGTTTATAGTCTATAAATTATAGACTAAACTCAAAATTGTTGAGATTTTACGAACCACAAATCGTAACGATTTTGAGGTAGGGACTGTACTTGAAACTTGTGTTCAAAATTGAATTACAAAAAAATCAACTCTTGCAATTTGTCGATAAAAATTTTGTTAATTTTTTTTTATGTCAAGTTTTGATAACGTAATAATCCAAAAAGCCAGGTTCATGATCAGCCACGTTTATTTGTATAATTATTTTCAGAACCTAAAACAGCAGACATTTCCCAAGGACATTTATCCGTTTTAAGAAGTGAAATTCGGAAATTTCAAGTACAGTCCCAGGGACTGATTCCCTATCTCAAAATCATTACGATTTGTGGTTCGAAAAATCGTAACGATTTTGAGTCATTGGCTCCTTTAGTAAAGTAGGACCTTTACCCTTCAAATTAATATTTCTTAGTGTTATTTTCGTATTAATCAAAATGCACAGATAGAATAACATAGAAATATACTATTCCAGTTTGCTAGCTGAGTAAGCATAGAATATTGCGTTTGGTGGGCGCTCGTTCTCTTTCTGCTCTTTTCAATCCTTAAAAATTAGTTTTTTGAAAAATTTAAAGAAACAAGTGCATTTAGAATTTCGTGCTTTAATTATTAAATAATGAATTGTTAACTCCTAAGAAGCGTATGAAGTCAATTATTACATGCATTCAATAATTTAAGAAAATTAAATTGTTTTACGATTTTTGGTTGTTACGAAAATTTCCACAAAAACTTTTTCAGCAAATAATGCGGTCTTTGTTTTTCATGAAATTCATTGTGTAGTTTAGAGCCACATTTTTTAAATTCAATTGTTCCGCCCCCTAAATTTTCGTTTTGGCGCAACATTTCGACGGGAGTGTCCATTGAGTGACCGTTTTTAATGAAGGTACCAATCAACACCACGCCGCGAGAAAAATTCATGCTGAGTTTTCGTGGAAAGTTTAAACTTAAATTTCTACGAACGAAATCCGTGACAAATTACCGTATCAAATTAGCTTGGCTTGATAGAATAAACACGTGCAAAGCATATATACTCAAACTTGACCATGAACTTCAAATAAATAAGTTTTAGGTATTAAAAACAGATTCTTTTGCAATCCAATCTCAAGTTCTTTGGCATGAATTTCTGTTGAAACTTTCTTAAAATTATATACAGTCCTTAATTCCATAACGGCCGTTTTCGGTTCTCGAAAAAAGCGGCCGTTATGGAGGAAAAAAGCGGCCGTTATGAAGGAAAAAGCGGCCGTTATGGGATAAACGGCCGTTATGGAAGCGCCCCTTTATGGAATCAAGGACTGTATAAATATTTTATAGTTATTTTTATAGGAATTTTAATCATTCGAAATAACATTTAAAGACCGGTCAGAGGATTTGTTTACAAAAAAATAAGAAAATCCCGAAAATCAATATTAAACATTGTTCGTTTGATTTCTAGGTTTATTTAGTCTTAATTGGTAAATTACCATATATTATATACAGTACGATCAAGTTCATTTCAACTAAAAAATCCAGAGAAATTTGAACAAAAAAGTGTTATTTCAAATGCACATCGTTATTTCAAAAGCAAACTGTTATTTCATATGTACCATGTGAATGTACCAGGTGAACTAGTTCATTATAGGAATTGTTTGACGAAAAAATAACCGTCATCAACAAACCAAGCGAATATAAAAATCCGATGATCGTGCCAATTTAAGGATTTCTATTCTTAATTTCGAGCTATTAGCAAAATAAAAGAAAATAGTACCATACGGAACTGTCAAGCGGCTACAGGATATTATGGGAGGTTAGTAGCGACACAATTGGCCAGCTATGTACAAATTTATTAGAACACTTAACCTCAGGGTATATCTCCAGTTTGCCTGTGTCGTGCTCCTCGACTTCTATTAGCCATCTCTGTATATCCATCCCATATGAGTTTCTAATGCTGCGCCCAGGTAGTAATTCTGTTTATAAAAATAAATCAGTGCAGTTATTATAAACTGGCTTAATAATTAATTGAAAAAATTATAAGTCTTTTTTTGTTTGTAAGAGGAAGTCTCGATCAAATTTAATCACGTGATCAAAAAGGAATATGAACTTCTCAGTATTGAAAATGTTATGAAAATGTTAAACCTGGTTATGAATCATATATTATGATACTTCAGTTCATGCGCTCAAAACGCGGCAGTGCATGCAAAACGCGAGTTATTTTGTCCAATCAAAAGTACGCACAAAACGCTAGAGTTTTTGTTGTGTTGGAAATATTGAAAATGTCATCAGATTTTACCTTCAAATCTAGGCTTGGCTTGGCTCGGCTCGGGCCTTCTTGAAATTTCCTTGGCTCGGCTCGCTACCATTAAAATTTTCGTTGGCTCGGCTCATACACAATAAATTGTATTTTTTGGCTCTGAGCGAGCCAGAGCGAGCCAATTGTGCCGAGCCCTGCATACAGTTGTTTAGCTGGTTTTTCGTCCACAAATATTACTGATAGATTTCGCCATTTCGTTTGGGTGAAACCGATCGAAATTCGGGCTCTTCTGGTCCCATAGATCAAACCGTTAATTTGTTCCTCATCGGATTTTACCGGTTCCATTTGGACAAAGTCGTTAATTTGGGACATGAGAATATTGCCTAGTTCTTTATCGGTGAATTCTGGCAAAAATGGGACAAATTCCAGTTCGGAAATGTCGAGAGTATTTTGGAAAATAGTTTGGAAGTTCATTTTTTATATTTGGTATAATTCTGCTTCTGAATATAATACTATATAAGGACACCTATATGATTAGTTCGTGGAAGGGGTATCGGAACAAATTTCGATACCCATTTTTGCTGCAAGTTCCAAAACGTGCCGTTAATTGAGCATCATGCGTCACCTGCCCAACAAGTCTTATCAGATTCGAAGTGAGTATTTCCGGCCGAAAGATTTTTGTGTCACATTCAATGAGCGCCCGTAACATATTGTATGTAACATATTGTATTATTTAGAAGATCATGATTCACGGCTCATTTTTTTGTATTTTCCCCGAAAAACTTTTTCTTCGAAAGACCGCGCTACCAATAACAAGTGTAAGATTCGTCGACCGGAAATGATGTTATCGCCACCAGGTGATCCACCGCGCATACCCAATTAACGGCCGCTTATTGAAGTCAGAAGAAAAATGGTTATCCAAATTTGTTTCGATAGCCCGTCCACGAAAAAATCAACTAGATGGCGCAACATTAGCCCTTATTTATTCTACCAACAGCAACCGGAATAATAAACAAAATCAAAATCTTAACAAACAACACATAATGAACTTTCAAATTATTTTCCAAAATGCTCTCGACATTGCCGAACTAGAATTTGTCCCATTTTTGCCAGAATTGGACGATAAAGAACTGGGCAATATTCTTATGTCCCAAATTGACGACTTTGTCCAAATTCAACCGGTAAAATCCGACGAGGAAGAAATGAACGATTTGATCTATGCGACCAGAAAAGCTAGAATTTCGGTCGGTTTCACTCAATCGGAAATGGCAAATTCGATCAGTAATCTATGTGGCCGAAAGATTAGTCAAACAACTGTATGTCGATTTGAGGGGAAGATTTTAGCAAAAAGAAATTTACAGAAACTCCGAACCACTTTTGAACAATGGCTTAATTTAGTCCGTCGCGATCCAGCCTATGTCCGAACGGCTTCGTTTTCGAAGGGGCCCTGTCGATTTCGTCAACCGTCTGTATAAGCAACTATTCTTTGTTCCCAAAACCTGGCTTGACCTTTTAGGAGTACAGGTATCAGACATTATTACCACACCTCCGTGTATACTTAACTGACTGACGTGGTACTGCGTTGAGTGCCGGTGATGCCTTAAGTGTCCTTTTCACTCAAACTATCAAACTCTCAAGGACTGTATGTAAAATAAAATTCGTTATGATTTAATCGATAATTTATTTCGTCACTTATTTTTTGGTCTATTTCATAAAAAAACACTAGGTGCGCAGTTAACGGACAGCAACAAAATTCCATTAAAATCTGCCAGGTATCTGCAAATACCTGAAAAATCTGCCCTTTATCCGATACTTGCAAAAGCGATATTGCGTTATCGCCGAAAAGTTTTTGAGCAAAAATCTGACCGTTAACTGCGCACCTGTGTATCTCAAAACTTTTTTACAGAAATTGTTCTTCAATTAAAAAAAGTAAGAACGAATCTCAAATTCTCATTACCTGATAAAACAAAACGTTTTTTGCAGAAACAACGAGTATATATAAGAAATATGGAATTTATTACAAAAAGTAATACAATCATCATATATGATTGTTGTTAGAAATGATTTGTACAGTTTTTAACGTCAAAAAAGTGTAACAGTGCTTTTGACAAGTGGCTATAAAACAAGTTTTACAAAAAAAAGTTAAGAAACGGATTTACTGCTCCAGTCGACTAAGAAGTTCAGTTTCTACGTTTTTGGTGAATTCGTCGTTAAACTGATCGAATAATTCTTGCAACCTTTCGTTATTTCGTGTCGCCACAAATTGAGAAAGCGTATTTATACAGTCCACAGACTTGCAAAGGCGATTGAAGCCCTTACTGCCCTTAAACTTTTCTGGTTTGTTTTTGCTTGTTTTGCTACAATCGTCACCCTCGCAGGAATTGCTGTTCACTTTTTCGTAATCTTCCTCATCGTAGTTAAATCGGATATATTCTTCTTTTTCGTATTCAACAAAGTCATTTTCGAACACATAGTCGTTTTGCATACTTAAAGAAATGTAATTTCCACAGTCCTGGTACCCAATCCGGCCGTTTTTTTCACCGAATGAGGCCGAAATGGGCACTTGTAACTCCAGAAAAATGACGCGGAAATGAGCGCATCTGCGGGTCGGGGGTAAATTGGCGGTAGTTCTACCGCCAATTATGAAGGAAAATTGGCGGTAGTTCCAGCACTACCGTCAATTTACCCGCTTCGCGTAACTACCGCCAGTTTCATTATAAATAAATTATTAAAGATTAATAATTGGCCGATCCTACTGGTATCAAAATGTTCACAAAATGTATTTATTCCAACTACCGCCAGTTTGAAAATGGAACTACCGCCAGTTTTGACCAAAATCGGGGAAAAATGGTAGTACTACCGCCACTTTACCCGCCTCACATCTGCGACCCGCATTTCTTTTCTAGATAAAAAAAAATCGCGGAGTACGTCCGAGATTCCAGACCAAATTTTAATCCGAAAAATTACCTGTCTTCTCTCGGCATGATTGTGTATTGATATCGGTTCGATCGTCGCCCACTGGCATAATTTAAATAAATAAAATACGTACCCGGTAATAAATCCCTAACCCCTGTGACAACAATTTTGGACTCATCCCAGGACACCGTCTCTAACATAAAGGTATTGCCAAATTCACTTTCGGCCATTACAGAATTTCCAAAATCCGTCGTACCAAAGCCAAAACCCTGTACAACGAAAATTTCGGAATTTATTGTACTCAGAGAAGTGACTTTTGTGATTCCAAGGGGGCCTAGTGTAGTCGTGGGAATTTCGGTAGTTGTTTCGGCCCGTTCGAAAATGGCCACATTTGAGTAGCCAGTCCTGGTCCGAATATACATTGTGTGTTCGCCTGGGGCCACATTTCCCACATCGACCGTTATCGACCCATCATTTTCGGTCATTACATTTTCGTCCGGGACATTTTCGCCATCTATGATCAAAACGCCCAGGCCGATATCAATATCGTGATTTTCGGCCTCAATATTAATCGAATTATCGTCTACATATCGAATGAGTAAAATTTCTGGATAAACGGTGCTTGTTGTTGTTGTAGTAGTGGTAGTAGTAGTTGTTGTAGTAGTTGTTGTGGTGGTTGTTGGCGTGGTCGTGGTCGTAACTTCTCGAACATATTCAAGTACATTCGATTCGCCACCATCGGTCACCATGTGGATATAGTGTAAGCCCGACCATAACCCGTCAACGGAGAACCGGTAACTTCCGTCATTTCTGAAAAAATGGTTTGTAATATGACACTTTGAAGTTATGTAATACTATACTAGAAATTTGACCCCCTTATTTTAAGGTTTCGTTTCTGAAATCAGCGTGAAAAAATAATTCCAAATAAGTTCCTCATTATGAAAAAAACAACCTATAGTTTGAGCCCTTTCAGGGGTTATATACAGTGTTGCGAAAGTTGGCTAACGGTCGATTTTTTCCCGACGCCCAACGCAACCGTTGGCCAACGTTCCAAATTTTCCCAACACTGGTTATATAGTTATAAAATTTCGAGTCCCAATCGATTTTAAGAAAAATTTGGTTCATCAAAAAACATCTAGGAATGTTTTTTTGTAGTGCAAGTTGAACAACAAAATATTACCTCAATGTTGCATCCGTTTCAACGCCATCCACAAAAAGGACACCCGGTGTACCGTCAGAATTGTTCAAATCCGAGCCGTAGGCAACCACCGAATTATAGCTAGCCTGAATTGTGTTGTTCAAAAACGGCATTGCTGGCCATGTTGTTGTGGTCGGTATTGTTGTTGTGGTCGTTGTGGTTGTTGTTGTTGCAGTTGTTGTTGTTGTTTTTGGCGCGACACTTTTTAAGTTTACGTTCTCGATTAAGCGCGCATTTTTCGCGCC
The DNA here is from genome assembly GCA_004367875.1 of Oikopleura albicans. Lineage (NCBI taxonomy): Eukaryota > Metazoa > Chordata > Appendicularia > Copelata > Oikopleuridae > Oikopleura > Oikopleura albicans. The sequence goes on along the minus strand of SCLG01000519.1, from coordinate 55,199 downwards.
ACCTTTTTCCGGTTTGATGCGCTCATAAATGTAGATGTTTGAGTGGCCAACATCGGTGACAACGGTGATTTGATGCTCACCCCACAAAAGCTCACCAATTTTTAATCGCAAAGTTCCATCATCTCGAACGCTAAAACGGCGCGGAATATAGTCCACAAATAAATCACCCCACGAGCCGTCGGTATTTTTGAGATTCGAGCCGGATAAAACAACCACATTTGGTAGAAGTTGGATTATATTATCGATATACGGAGATTTATGAACTCGCTCGTTTTTTCGAATCGGCACAGTAGTAGTAGTAGTTGTAGTAGTAGTAGTTTGTGTTGTGGTAGTGGTTGTTGTTGTAGTAGTTGTTGTAGTTGTTCTTTTTGTTGTTGTTACTTGGCGGAAAAACCTGACGATGTTCGATTTTCCGGCATTGGTCACCATGTATGCATTATGCCGGCCGGCCGGTAGATTAGTGATATCAAATTTCCAACTGCCGTTGGGCTGCTTTGTATACTTATGTTCCTTATCGTTCACGAAAAACGCTCCGTACGACCCGTCCTTATTCGTCAAATGCAACCCCGATACAACCACTGCATCATAATTTGTTTGAGTTACGCTTCTTAGCNTCCGTTTGAAACTCACACGATTTGACTCGCCACCGTCTGTAAGAATGTGAATAAAATGGTTTCCGCCGCTCAGTAGTCCCCCATTCAACTTGATTTCTCGATTTGTAAGGACAGTTGGTTGAAACCGGGAATTGTCAATATAAACGACGCCCGGAGTGCCATCAAGATTTTCAAAATTTGACCCACTTAGAACGATCATATTGGGTCCTTTGGAGATAATTTTTTTGATTTCGGGCTATTTGAGGGATGCGGATATTTTGTCATTTGGTTATTGAATTCCTAGTAAAGTTTGTAACATACATTACAAGCAGCGCGGTGAGTTGTTTGCGTGGCTAAAGGACGCTAGCTAATAGGAGGCGCCTGTAAAAAACTTGAGCCAATGGGCGCGCTTGTAATTCAGTTACAGACGCTCCGCGCCTACGGCGTTGGCGTCTGTAACTGCTTATTTTACGCCAAAATTTTTAACACTATATATTTTAACAGCAAACTCCACCAAAAAAATAAAAATCACGAAACTCACCCTTAATTGGCGTCCCCTTTGTATTATACAACCGAGTTCTAAATGGCGGAATATTTGTTTATTAGCAAATTTTTACCGCGTCCCTTTTTTGGTTCGCCAGCGGTCGATCCGCCAATGGGCGAGCAGCCAATTTCGGCGGCAAGAGCGGTCGACACATCCGCTGCCACATGAAAACCGTTTCCGGTATAACCGGTATTGCATGTACACTGGTACCCCTTAATTGTGTCACTACAGTAGGCATTTGCATGGCAATTGTGAGAACCAAGTGCACACTCGTCTTGATTTTTGGTTTCAATAACAACATGGGAGCGACAAGACTGGTGGAAAGGTGCCGAAAGTGCTAGTGCAGTTTTTTTCAGCGGAACTTTTTGCCTACTGATGATAAAATCATCCTGAAGTTTTTTAATCCACGTGTTGTCGCTAGAGGCAATTATATGGTCGTCTTCGGCTAAACTTTTATCCCGACACATACTCGAAAAATAGGCGATTCGGCGGCCAGTTCGAGATTTCCATTGTTCCTGACTATTCCGGGCTGGATCCCAAGTCCATGATAGATAGTCCTAAATAATAGTGTCAAAATGGTTTTAAAGTACACCCCTAACCAGTTATCTTTAAAAAGTTGGGTCATCTAAACACTTTTTAAGTCCAAGAGTATGGGCCATACTGTATGGCAATTTTCAATTATCTTAACAAATTATTTTACCAAATTTCCCTTATCTTAACACCTTTTGAGCAAAACAGTTGTTAAGATAACTGACTAGTTGGTTTTTGTTGTGTATTACACAAGCTAATGGTCGGTCTGCTTAAAAAAGTTTGTGCAAACAGTTGCGGCCCGCAACTTGCGGGTTAATAGCGCACACATAAAAGTGTTGAATACAAAATTGTCAAAAAATGATGCGAAAAAGTTCATCATTTTTTAGAGAATTTTTAATACATTTGATATAATTAAACATAATAGTATGTTTTGTTTTAATACCAAAAAGAAATATTTTTGCTTCAATTCGCAAATATATAATCGCCCCCTAAAATAGTATGACTCATACTAATGCTAAGCGATACGATTCAAACGCCTACGTACGGAAACAAACCAATTATAAATCACCAGGCTAAGGGGGAATCAGATAAATTGATTTGAATAAGACTTGTTTAATAAAATGAAAACAATTATTTTTTAAGACTTAATAATTTTTTGTTTTTGAAGGAATATTTTTGAAGTTTTTGAAGGAATTTTAAACAAATGTTTNTTGTAGTAACAATCCGTTTGAAACTCACACGGTTTGACTCGCCACCGTCTGTAAGAATGTGAATAAAATGGTTTCCGCCGCTCAGTAGTCCCCCATTCAACTTGATTTCTCGATTTGTAAGGACAGTTGGTTGAAACCGGGAATTGTCAATATAAACGACGCCTGGAGTGCCATCAAGATTTTCAAAATTTGACCCACTTAGAACGATCATATTGGGCCCTTTGGAAATAATTTTTTTGATTTCGGGCTTTTTTGGTTCGCCAGCGGTCGATCCGCCAATGGGCGAGCAGCCAATTTCGGCGGCAAGAGCGGTCGACACATCAGCTGCCACATGAAAACCGTTTCCGGTATAACCGGTATTGCATGTACACTGGTACCCCTTAATTGTGTCACTACAGTAGGCATTTGCATGGCAATTGTGAGAACCAAGGGCACACTCGTCTTGATTTTTGGTTTCAATAACAACATGGGAGCGACACGACTGGTGGAATGGTGCCGAAAGTGCTAGTGCAGTTTTTTTCAGCGGAACTTTTTGCCTACTGATTATAAAATCATCCTGAAGTTTTTTGATCCACGTGTTGTCGCTAGAGGCAATTATATGGTCGTCCTCGGCTAAACTTTTATCCCGACACATACTCGAAAAATAGGCGATTCGGCGGCCAGTTCGAGATTTCCATTGTTCCACACTATTCCGGGCTGGATCCCAAGTCCATGATAGATAGTCCTAAATAATAGTGTCAAAATGGTTTTGAAGTACACCCCCTAACCAGTTATCTTTAAAAAGTTGGGTTATCGAAACACTTTTTAAGCCCACAAGTACACCCCCTGCGCTGTTATCTTGCAACTATCGCATGAAAAAAATCCGCAAGATAACGGAGCGAACGGGGACATCTGCAAGATAACAGCGCAGGGCTTAACACATAAAGATAGGGATTCCTGGAAAATTGGCCTTAAAAAAATTGCAAGATAACGGAGCCAACGGGAAAATCTGCAAGATAACGGGTGACAAGATAACAGCGCAGGGGGTGTATGGCAATTTTCAATTATCTTAACAAATTATTTTACCAAATTTCCCTTATCATACACCTTTTGAGCAAAACCGTTGTTAAGATAAGTGACCAGTTGGTGTTTTTGAGTATTATACAAGCTAAAGGTCGGTCTGCTTAAAAACGTTTGTGTCAACAGTTGCGGGTTAATAGCGCACACATAAAAAAGTTGAATACAAAATTATCAAAAAATGATGCGAAAAATTGTTCATCATTTTTTACAGAATTTTTAATACATTTGATATAATTAAACATAATAGTATGTTTTGTTTTAATACCAAAATAAAATATTTTTGCTTCAATTCGCAAATATCATGCGCCCCCTAAAATAGTATGACTCATACTAATGCTAAGCGATACGAGTCAAACGCCTACGTACGGAAACAAACCAATTATAAATCACCAGGCTAAGGGGGAATCAGATAAATTGATTTGAATAAGACTTGTTTAATAAAATGAAAACAATTATTTTTTAAGGCTTAAATTTTTTGTTTTTTGAAGGAATATTTTTGAAGTTTTTGAAGGAATTTTAAACAAATGTTAAAAAATTATTGGTTGCTAAACACCAAATTTAACACGAATATTTTTTTTACACATTTTTTACTCGAAATTTTAGGACACCATTTTTTAACACCACATTGAATAAGCTTATTTATTTTAACACGAAATTTATTTAACATAAATAATAAATTTATTTACACAAAATTTCAACGTGGAATTTTTAAAAGTCATTTATCTTTTTAAACATGTATATCAAAGAACGTTTGTAAAAATTTCGTACTACGACTTAATAAATAAAAAAAAATTTCCTCCCGAAATATTCTATCTCACCTCTAAAATGTCAATTTCATCATTTCCATCGATAAGACTCAATTTCTCTAAACAAAGAACATCCATTGCTTCATAATTGAAGGCCATAAACGTTGCCTGGCTCAGTTCCCCGGGAAAGGGTCCAACGGTCATTTCATTGTTTCGATTTAGGTTGTAATCTGCGTTGATTCGCCATTTACAGTACGTCCCCGTGCATTTAATAAGCCCTCTCTTTTTATTCATCCAAGTGTACTTTTCTTGGGTTGCGGCGTCATTAATCATGAACATCATGCCGGCTTTTCCAATCGACTCCCGCATAGTACCCGTATTGGTCTGCGTGTCCGAACATAATTTTAGCTTGAGTGAATACTGTGCGGTTATTGCTAAAAAGGTATTTTTTTAAATTCGTATGGGTCAAAAAAGTCTAGGGTTTTTTATGATTTTAGTTTTTATAATCAATTTGACAATTCTAATTATGCCCGTCGGTTCCACAAAAGGCATTTACAATTATTAGATAACAAAAACAATTTATAACTACTGTAGACCACATAACTGTAGACCACATAACCAGCTATTTTATCAACTAAAAAAATAAACCAGTGGATACTAACCCGTAATTAAAAAAAACAATTTTTTTCAACATTTGACAAACCTTCGACAAAACCCGGAATGTGTGATTTTTCAAAAAAAAAAAAATTCATTGTCCCCGTCTATCATTAATTTTAGATATTTTATCATTTTCCTATCATTTATGGCATTTTAGTGCGGTTTGTGTTAAATTGCACAAATTTCCCACCGGGAGTTAACTAAAATAATTGTATTGTGTTGAGAAAGTTGGGTTAAACGTTTAATGAAATTATTGAAAATCGTGATATCCAAAAATTTCTGTTCTGAAAATTAGGGCAGAACATCTGTTTCAAAATCTCATTCTATAAGTTACCTGAAAATAAGAAGTATAAAAACTTCATTTACGAAGTGTATAAAAAACTATAAAAAAATAATGACTCTTTTCACTTCTTGTTCCGGTGAAAGCGAGTATCGTTGTGATCCCGTTTGAGACGCAAAGTCCGTTATATCGTTACGCTGGGTGGAGTCGTACGTACGACAAAAAAACGCAAAAAGTGCTAAAAGTTTATTTTTGGATTTGACTCATTGATCTTAAATCGCTGTAAAACTGAAAACCTACTTATCGACAATTCACTTTATTTAAACATTAAACTTTAATAAACATTTTTTTTAATTAGGCCAAGATTGTTCAATCCATGTGGGAGAAAATAGGTTACCTTCGGTAACGGTTTGAAATTTGCATTGTGATTTTGATAAGCCGCAAAAAAGCATGGCAGAAAACATATTTCGCAAAATTTCTGCACGACGTGTTTTGTGCGAGATCAAACTAGAATTTTATGAAAGTGAGGATAAATTATGAAAGTGGGGATGAATTCGAGTAATCGAATTTTCAAAAAATGCATTTTCAAGTGAGCACGTCGCATTCTCTCTCTAGTTAGGTATGCAACGTGTTCACTTGGTAATGCGTTTTTAATTTTTTTAATCCCCACTTTCATAAAGTCTAAGTGTTATGTTTTTCGTACTTTTTGTGTGAGTTAAGTGTTTTTCCGAAATACCTACTGTCAAAGTTGTGAAAAAACGGCGGCATTTACCGCAATTATGATCAGAAGTTTCAATTGTTTTTTACGAATAATTTTTTGGAAAAAAACGGTTCTTTATCAAATACACCACCTAACATGTTATGTTAATAAATTTAAATTATGTTAACACTTTTTGGGATTTGATTAACTTCGATTTCCAATTGTTTAAAAACGTCCTACCACGTTATGTTAACAAAATTACATTATGTTAACAGTTTTTTACGTTTAATGGTGTTAACATAACGTGTTAGGTGGTGTACTAAATTGGTATTTTATTTTTTGGTAGGGAAATCCACTTGGTGTTCCAATCTATTAGCAAGATATAATATACAAATTGTATTGATTGTATAATACAATGTAACAATTGCTTGTTCAACAGCAGTTATTAAATTGAAAAACGACCATGGACAGATGTGTCCCCACTGCGCGGCAGTGTTGGAAGCGTTGGGCGTTGAGGAAATTTTTTTCCCAACGTGTTGGGAGCGTTGGGCGTTAGGAAAAGTTCAAGAATTGACCAACGCTCAAATTTTTTTCAACGCCCAACGCAATTTTATACTGTATGTATGCTGTGTAAACGCAAAACGCCTTTTTCGACATGCTCTCTTCCGTGTTTAAAATAGTTTCCCACTTATCCGTTAAACATCAGTGTTGAAATTGTTGGGCGTTTGGGTGCGTTAACCAACCTCCAACGCCCAACCAAGGCGTTGGTAACATTTGACGTTTGTTAAACTTTATTCCAAACGCTTGCGTTAGGCGTTGGAGAAATTTGGAGCGTTGGCCAACTTTTCCAACATTGCTGCGCGGTGTAGGGTTAGAGAACAAAACAATTAATTTTCTGTCAAATCAGGCTTTATTCTTATGTTTAGTTTAACACTTTTTTCTTATTCATTTAGTTTTTATAAGTATTTACCAAATTAGGATGAATATTCCAGCGGAACATTTAAATTACATTTCCCCCAAACTGTTATATAAATACTTTCTTTTATATATTTGAAAAAAAACATTTGCCCTTTGTTAGATAACAAAAATAATGATTTAACTTAGTAGAAGTCAATCTAAAAATACGTAAATTTTAAATAGCGCGTATTATTGCCTAAAACAATTTTTTGGATGTTACTATTATTGTATAAGTTCGAGCGGCGGATTAAGTGAACATGGTTTTTGTTAAAATGTGTGAAAACTGTACAAAAAATCATTAAACCGTATTTATAAAGCATATTAATTTTATCAAGAAAGGGAAATTATGGAACTTCCAGACAATAAGTCTTGTAGTAAAATAAAATTAAGTTTCACAGTTGTGAAAACGCTATTAGTCTTCGCCTTGATCTTGGAATTTTTCAAATTAAATGTCAACATTTTTTTTTTGCGGAATTGTAAAACAGCAAATTAACGTTAAATTAATAATCGTAATACATTTATAAATTTAAATTAACATTGTTATGAAGTTTGACTTGTTGATAATTATTAAAAAGAGTCTTCCAAAAAATGTCAAAGATTTTTTATTGCAACAAAAATACAAATATATTTCTATAAAATTTATTTAAAAACGAGAGTGGTATTCACACTGCTACAGGGGGTGTGCGTACTAAGGGTCGGTTAACGATTTTTGAATAACGACCCTTATTAAGCATACTGGCACTTATTATGCACACTTACCATTAGGCGATTTTAGTGTTGCAATCTGACGTAATTATGTTTTTTCCATTTTATATATGATTTCATTAATTTTAAGGTTAAATTTGTATTGAATACAATTTAAACTGTAAGTTTAATAATAGTATTTCCATCAATGGGTAAAAGGCGAGTAAAAAATGCCGATGGGAAAAATGTTAAAATCAGCGACCCTTATTTGGAGCAATAATATTTTTATCGAAAAAAGCGACCATTATTTTGCACTAACGACCCTTATTTAGCACAAGCGACCCTTATTTAGCAGGCCCTTATTCAGTACCCTCTATATATCATATATTCCAACCCGCTTAACAAGCCTGCATTACACAATTTCGTATCCGGTTTCGTCCGTCTTTCGTCCTGCAACATTCTCCATGGCTAATTTTTGTGAGCCTAAACAACAACAAAAACGTAATACACCACCCTATGGTGCTATGTTGTCACCCTTTATTTTGCAGATTTTTCACCCGTTCGCTCCGTTATTTTTCGGACAATGTTCCAGGAATCCCCATCTTATATAGCACTGCGCTCTTATCTTGCAGATGTCCCGCTGGTTCCGATATCTTGCGATTTTATCATGCGAGATGTCCAATGTAAGGGCGAAGGGTGTGTTTTTGAAGTTGGCAAACTCGGTAAGTTTATAATTTACTTACATACAAATCACATCGCCGATATTTGGAGTCCCCTTTAGAATTATTAGACATAGCTTTGCCAATTCTCTGGTGCAAAAATTAAACTTGATGAAATTTGTCCCAATATAATTCATAAACGTAGTTATTTGTTTAGTGTATTTATAACATCAAGCTTCCGAATACAACACCCAGCCCTTCAGTTAACATTAGAAGTATCAAGGAACGTGTTAAGTCCAATTTTAACTAAACTGAATACACTAAAGTTGAAAAACCAAACCACGTGAGTGTTAAATAAAAGTGGAATTGTTAAGTAAAAAAAGTTAACTATACAAGTTTGGTAATGTATTTTGGGAAACAAATAAATAGATTTTTTGTTTACAGAAAGTTCGCAAGAAATAGTCGGACCAATTTTTATTTTTGTTTTCTGGAATGTTTTGATTCTTTGTTAAAAGACTTTTTAGAAACAAATATAAACTGATTGGCAACTTTTTTTGCAGAAAAACCGGTATAAAGCGTTCAACTGATGAATACGGGGACCAAATAAGAAAAGTGAGGCGTCTGGCCAATGACGAGAGAGCACAGCTTGTATTGGCCAATCAACGCGCTAGAGATGCGTCATTTTTTTTGCTGATTTGTTTGGTGATTGGCTAAAAGCCTCGCATTTTTTTAATTTGGGCCCCGACTTCATCAGTTGAACTCCTTATTATTGTTAACACTGCACATAATTATAATTTTTTTAGAATGTATATACATCATTTTAAGAATGTATATCATCATTGAATTGGGCCATTAACACATAACATAATGGAATCATTCCGATTCCAGTTTGTCTTCAGAAAATATTAAACTTTTAGAATCTGCGTTATCGTTGGCCATCTTCTTCCCGGAAAGCGCAATAGAATCGGCAAACCTTCGAAGCATAGTCGCTACTTCTTCCAGATTAATCCGCCAATGTTTTATATTCAGATTTTGTAAGTAAAAAATTCGTTTGTAGAATACGATATACCAAATAACTGTTGCAGTTATTGGTATCTTTTACGGGTTAAACATATTGAAATACACCGAGTGCGGTTGGCCCGCATTTCTCAGGCACTCTAGGAAATTTCCCTACGAAATTACCCGCTCGTGCTGTTATCAGGCAGTTTTTTTGCATCTTTTTCCCCTTTTCCGCCTACGCCCTACGCAGTTATCAGGCACCCTACGCAGTTATCAGGCAGGTTTTTTTGTCGCGAAATCTGCCTGATAACTGCGCACTCGGTGTATGTACAAATAAATACAAATTAAATACATATTTAACCCGTATGCAAGGTAGTGATATGATAGGCATCGAAGGGCTCGTATGAAGCGTGAATAAAAGTCGAATTCTGTTGATGAAATTAGAAAATGTATCAATTCTATGGGTACTGCGGTCTTTCGGAGAAAAATTTTTTGTAGAGGTTCTCTGAAAACCCGACCCAGCTCGGTTGGACCTAATTTTTCGTCGAAATCTTTTTTTTTTCGACGAGCCTTTTCTCCGGAAAATTTTTTTCCGAAGGATCGCGGTCCCTTTCTTATCGGCGGATCTAAGGGGCATAATTTTTAATTCCTTTCTGATTAATATCGGTCGTTGGACATTTTGTTGCCTTATGACTGGTTTCATTAGGGTCAATAGCACCCGCCATCCACATAACAAAAGATTCCCAGAGTTTTGTCGATATATTCGCAAAAGACCATAATAAAGCCATATATGTTCCGCCAATTCGTGGGTCACTTACCATTGAGAAAAAGGAACCGGATGCAATATAGAAAAAACCGGTACAAAAATGTTCAATGAATGCGCAAATGAAATATGCGGTCTGAACTATGGTATGAATTATATTACCTATGCCGCATAGCCTATTACCTATGCGGCATAGGCTATGCGGGCAATATCAAAAATGTCGAATGTAACAAATCTCAAAAATAAGAAACAAATGACAAAAAAAGTAACAAATGTCTAAAAAAGTAACAAATGTCAAAAAAGTAATAAATGTCAAAAAAGTAACAAATGTCGAAAAAAGTAACAAATGTCGAAAAAAGTAACAAATGTCAAAAAAGTAACAAATGTCGAAAAAAGTAACAAATGTCAAAAAAGTAACAAATGTCAAAAAAGTAACAAATGTCGAATGTACCAAATGTCAAATGTACCAAATGCCGGATGTAAGAAATGTTTTAAAGTAAAAAAAAAATCGATAAAATTTAAAAATGTCGAATCTAATAAATGTCGATAAAATTTAAAAATGTCGAGTCTAATAAATGTCGAATCTAATAAATGTCGAATTAATTTAGAAAAATCGGAACAATTTCCAAATTAATTAGAAAAATCGGAACAAATGTCAAATTAATTAATACAAAAAGGAATTGTTGATTTAAAATGTTGAAAATTTTCGGTTTCCGCCTACGCCTTACCCAGCTATGTGAACAAACGAATAGTAATTCCTCATTCTTGCCGCTTTGGGTTCAATTATTAGAGGTTTTAATACAACGAAGTGACCCTTATTCGGCGATCCTCTATAGTTCTTGTGCCAAAAAAGGGAGAGATATTATAATTTCTAACTCATGTCTGGTTAGGATTGTTACCGGGGCAATTTGCGTAGGTTGACTTAGATTCGTTAGGATCGATAGCACCAGCCAACCACATAATAGACGCCTCCCAAATACCGGACGATATATTCATTATAGACCACAAAAAAGACATGTATGAGCCTCCAATTCGTGAATCACAAATCATCGTGAAAAAGGACCCCGATGCCATATAGAAAAAATCGGTAAAAATGTGTTCCAAAAAGGCGTTGCTAAAGAAGGCCGTCTGATTAACGATACGAATGACGGTTAAGCTCCGTTTTAACTGTTTGTTAAAACTGTTTGTAAATTATTCTATTATAGACCCGTTTACCAAGCACATTAAACAAAAGAGACACGTTTTGGCGGTAGAGAGTATGCTCGAGCATTCATTGCGGTGAAAGGCCTTTCTGCGGTTAGAAAAACGTTTCATTTTGCGATTATAGGTCGTAATTCATACCAATTCCATAGGTGACCTGATTGGTCTAGCTCTGTATAATAAAACAAAATTGCACCGGAAAAAACATTGATGATAATGAAGAAAATTCCAATTACAAAATAAAGATAAAGTGGCTTTTTTCGGACCAGAGGGGCAATAAGAATCGTTTTCAACATATTCAAGGGCATCAAGATTATTTCGCAATTTGCGATTTGATCCTTTGTGAAACCGCTATGTAAGGGGTACAATTTTTTTACAGTAAAATTTTTATAAAATGTGACTTGATGTCACTAGATTGTGACTTGATCTCACTAGATTAATTGGGCTCACATACTAAGCCCAATTGTAACTGAAGTACGTTTTAGGTTTTTATCTGGAAAATTTTCTTTAAATTTCTAGAACATTTTCTTTAAATTTCTAGAAAATTTCCTTTAAATTTCTAGAAAATTTTCTTTAAATTTCTAGAAAATTTTCTTTAAATTTTTAGAAAACTTTCACAAATTTTTCATAAATTTCTGGACATTTTTCATAAATTTCTGGAAATTTTTCATACATTTCGGGAAATTTTTCATTAATTTTTCGAAATTTTCCATAAACTTGTTAAAATTTTGAACTTGGTCTTAATTAACTTGAATCTAACGTTTTTTGGGAAATTATCCATGAGTTTCTGGGAATTTTTCGTGAAAGTTTTGAAAACATATAGACTAAATTGACTTTATACACCTGACTGTCTTGCATTTTCAACAGGAAAAGGCCACCGTGACTGAAGCAAGCCTTCGTTAATGTAAAAGTGCACACGGCACAAAGTAATATTTGTACAGGTCGTTTCATTAAAATCATCACAATTTGCTGATATGTTTCCTTCATACTCGGAATATACTCGTCTTTTGTTTCTTCCGAATTTTCTTCTGCAAAAATTAAAATAAGTACCGTGCTCACCACCAAAACAATAGCTAGAAGAGCGAAAAATCTTTGAAGAGTAACTACTTCGGGAAATGCTTTCTTAAAAAGTAAATTTCAGATAAGAAATATTAAATATCTTCTGTACTTACTTGAGTTTTTACAAAAAGCGAAAATCCGATTAGCACCCCGGCTTGAATACCGAATGATGTTACGGGTCCGCCGAGCCCCTTGTTTTCTTGACTCATTTTAGATATAAACCACCCATCAACCGCTAAAAATGAAACATAAAGTAATTGTTATTAATAGCTATGCTACTTTCGTTTGCAATAAGCGCGGAGGGTCTGTAACTGAATTACAAGCAACGCCTATTGGCTCATGTTTTTTATAGGCGCCTCCTATTGGCTAGCGTCCTTTAGCCACGCAAATGACTCACCGCGTTGCTTGTAATCCATTTTACTAGCAATTTTTTTGAAATGCTCTCTAGCGACTAAAACTGTGCTCTACCAACGTTTCCAACACTCGCGCTTAACAGATTAAGCTCATTCTCTGATGCGGAAAGCAAACTGGAATCACCCCATCTATCATATACGAAACGACGAAAATTAATGTGAGACGCTGAGTAGCATTATTATTTTATCGGACTTAAAAGGAAAGATACGACCAGAAATACGTTAAAATAAAAAGTTTTGAAAATAAAGTTGTCTCAAATTTGTATACAGTCCTTACTCATTTATCGGACGTTTTCGGTTCTCGAAAATAGCGTCCGAAAAAGGAGCATCGTCACAAAAAGGTCCATTTTTGCTGAGCGTCCGATAATGAGTAAGGACTGTAATCGTTTTTAGCCCACTTTCAGATAAAAATGGCGTTACAAATTTGAAACGATCAACGTACCTACATCTTGCACTGATATAAAGAAAAATAAAAGGAAAACCATAATAGCAATCGGCAGGACATCTTTATTCTGAAGCCAAACATCAAACATAAAATAAAACGTTAAACACACAGACGCAAATCCAAATTGTCCTACAGCTATCCATGTTTTTCGCCGACCGATTCGTTGAATATAGGTCGAATCAATAAACCCGGAATATATTACTTTAGTTGAAAATGGTAAACCGGTGAACGAAAAGGCAGCCATGTCTTGATAACTGACACCCGCTTCTCGTAACTTCTCAAAGATATAAAAAAATCACCTTAGAAATAATATTTTAGACCACTTTTTAGCCCTTACGATTTGTTTTAAGGATCACCTTAAAACCAGTAAACCGATCCTTATCGTGCATCCCCTGTATTGTAAATTTTCAAATAATTTTTTCAGACTGTTTTAAGTACTTTAATACCCACCGAAAACTGTCTTTACCAGACACCTAAGAAACATTTGCGCGCCTCTGATTGGTTACTCAGCCTGGCTGGGACTTGGCGTCTCTAGTGTCCGAATTTGCGTTTCATCGTTATTTGATATAGTACTTGTCAGAGATCGTCTATAAAATTAGAGTTTTTGAAATTAACTTTCTCTGCAAATTACAATACGATTGTTTGAAAATTTGTGAAAAACTAAATAAAGCGCGCAAAAACGATTTTTTGCACTATTTCGAAATACAAAAAGGAAGATAGAACTCAAAAGAAGAAATGATACTTCAATACAGTCCCTGATCCCATAAGGGACGTTCCCATAACGGATGTTTGCCCCATAACGGACGATTTTACTGTCAAAAAAGTGATTATCCCATAACGGACGTTTTTGCAGTCAAAAAAGTGATTATCCCATAACGGACGCTATTTTTATTAAAGTATTCTGGGGGTTGCAAATTCCATAAGGTACACTTCATGGAGAACTGAAAACGTCCCTTATGGGATTAGGGACTGTAGTATCTTTCTTTTCTTTCTCTGTTTTTTGATTTGTCTTTAAAAATTTGCCTAACTTTGCAAAAACGTTGTAAATAAAACAACTTTTTACTGAAATTTATTCGGTAAAATTTCATATCTTTCTTTAAAAATATATTTTTGTTTAATCCAAAGCATAACCCTTGAAATAAATAAAGGTATAGAAAAATTAAAACAGTTGATAAAACCGACAGGTACTTCATTGACTAAAGTTTTAAATTTACAAATGGCGCAGAAAATTTCGTTTTTCAGCCAAACATTGTGATGCGATGATTACTGTGTACCATTGTCTCTCATCATAAAATTTTTATTTAGTGGCAGTTTATTTGTGTAAGAATTGCAAAAGCGCTGAACTTGATGACCTGGTTCATTAGTTCTTAACAAATAGTTCTTGGGAAATTGGGTTTGTTCAAAATTTATTATGCTCTTTGTATGGAGCGCCTCTTTTGGTACGTGCGATCTTTTGGTACCAAAGCTTCAATTGGTATTGAAAGCTTATTTTGGTACTGAAAGCTTCAATTGGTACTAAAAGCTTCTTTCGATACTAAAACTTCTTTTGGTACCAAGGCTTCTTTTGGTACTGGCTTAGTGCCAATGGAACTTTTTGTACCGAAAGAAGTTTTAGTACCAAAAGAAGCTTTAGTATCAATTGAAACTTTCGGTACCAAACGATTGCGCGTACCAAAAGAGGCGCTCCCCATTTTTGTAGTGACAACCGGAAATATTGTGTTCTCAAAATAGTCCTAAAAGTATACAGAGGTCACCGAAAAATGGCTGGTTTTAAACAATAGAAATGATTAAATACATAGGGTGCGCCGTTATGTTTCACTTTTTCCCGCCCGTGCTGTTATGTTTGACTTTTTTGAGAAAAATATTTTCCCTTAATACATATCTTTTTATGTAAACCCCTACGCCATTATCTTTCACTTTTTCCCGCTCGGACCATTATGTTTCACTATTTTTCGAATTTTTTTTGTGAAACATAACGGCGTTCCCTGTGTAACAGGGTTATCTAAATCGCTTCAACTTCGTAAGTAAAATCTATGAATATGATTTTTGGCACGAGATAAAACGAGGTAAGGTGATGATACCGTAACAGATTTTTACGACAAAAGTACGCTAAACTTTGTAATGTTTTATGAACTTTTTAGTATTTCGCAGTTTTTCATCTGTTTTCATGAAATTTCATTTTTTCGAAGGAGCGTGAGCGAAAGAAAACTAAGACATACACGAAAATTTCAGTGGTAAAAATCGAGACGCAAAAAACATAATTTTATTTTGTATTATGGACTACATTAATAAGATATATATGGCAAACCCCCGTACGCGAGAGACATTTTGGGAAATCGGCCTGAAATGGCCGAAAGGCACTCCAATGTATTTCTCGGACGTTTGGGCACGTCGAAAAGAAGTTAAAGCGTTATCGAGAAAATATTTAGCGAATCGAAAATTTAAGAAAAAACGAGAAGATTACATTTTGATACACAGCATGTACTCCATTTGGATTGCACTGGGAATAAAGCGCTTTCCCTGTGGTAACTTTACATTCCTACTGAACAAGGATGTCAAGAGGGGGCGAGCCGCCGCCTTTCAACGGGCAGACTTTAACTTTATCTTCAAAGGTAATATTATAATTCGATTAACTTGAGCTAAAGTTCGGTTAACCATATAGCAAGAAAAATGATCCCCAATTCCCCCCAAATAATTGCGTATTTATTTATAGCAAGTTACTTGAACTTTTGCGGAGAAAATGTAGGAGTTTTTCGTATTTTTATTCTAACCGGTTTTCTTAACGGTTAAGAACTTAAGACTTAACCGATTGTTTTTGGGTACCTGTAAGTAAAAAAAAAATTCCTCAGTCCTTACTCTCATTACGGACGCTTTTAGTCAAAAAATGTCCCCAAAACAGTCGAAAAGGGGACACATTATCACAATTGACCCCAATACAGTTGTATACCGGGACGGGCGCCAATTTACTTTGGGTAAGGCATGCGCCAGAGTGAGAAAACTTTTGAGTACACTCTGGTACAAGCCTCACCGAAGAAAAAAAATAGCGCCCGTCCCTGTAGAGGAATCGTACGTAATTTTTGTGTAATTCCTGTATTTCGTTTCGTAAATGTCTATTATGTTTGTAGCAAAGGAAAAAGAACGTTATCGCAATTTCAATACAGAAAAACGCACAAAAATTGAAGAAATTGACCAAAAAATTCTGCGTTGCTCACAAAAACGACAAGCATGGTTGTTAAAAGTTAATAATTGGCAAGAAAGCTACAAAGACCATCCTGATTNTTACATTCCTACTGAAGAAGCATGTCAAGAGGGGGCGAGCCGCCGCCTTTCAACGGGCAGACTTTAACTTTATCTTCAAAGGTAATATTATAATTCGATTAACTTGAGCTAAAGTTCGGTTAACCATATTATATAGCAAGTCCATATAGCAAGAAAAATGATTCCTAATTCCCTCCCCCCAAATAATTGCGTACACCACCTGAGGGGTTATCTTACCTTTATAAACGCTTAAAAAGCGGTAAGATAACCCATCTTTGGTAAGATAACCCGTCAAGGCGTTTAGTTTAATACTTCGAAATCACGATACGTTTTGGTCAAAAAAGTGGTAAGATAACCCAATCTTGGTAAGATAACCAATGGTAAGATAACCCCTCAGGAGGTGTATTTATTTATAGCAAGTTACTTGAACTTTTGCGCAGAAAATGTAGGAGTTTTTCGTGTTTTAATTCTAACCGGTTTTCTTAACGGTTAAGAACTTAAGACTTAACCGATTGTTTTTGGGTACCTGTAAGTAAAAAAAAGTAAATTCCTCAGTCCTTACTCTCATTACGGACGCTTTTAGTCAAAAAATGTCCCCAAAACAGTCGAAAAGGGGACACTTTATCACAATTGACCCCAATACGGGACGGGCGCCAATTTCCTTTGGGTAAAGCATGCGCCAGAGTGTAGTCGACAGTTTTCAGTTATACATTACACGAATCTAGTACTCAACCTTAATGAAAACTTTTGAGTACACTCTGGTGCATGCCTCACCGAAAAAAATAGCGCCCGTCCCTGTAGACTCTACAGGAATCGTACGTAATTTTTGTGTAATTCCTGTATTTCGTTTCTTAAATGTCTATTATCTTTATAGCAAAGGAAAAAGAACGTTATCGCAATTTCAATACAGAAAAACGCACAAAAATGGAAGAAATTGACCAAAAAATTCTGCGTTGCTCACAAAAACGACAAGCATGGTTGTTAAAAGTAAAAAATTGGCAAGAAAGCTACAAAGACCATCCTGATTTTAATGAAACTCATCCGGAAATGGTAAAATTTCGAGAGTATGATAAGAAGTTTACTAACAAAATCAAATTCTTGGAACAACAAAGGAAATAGGCTTCAAATGTTATTTTAACTGATATAATCCGCGTTTCACTTCAATTTAAACTGGTAGGTT
>SCLG01000519.1:19247-37417 GCA_004367875.1 Oikopleura albicans | reverse complement strand
AACCTACCAGTTTAAATTGAAGTGAAACGCGGATTAATTGTGTATTTTTGCTGGATTTTGTAGTTAAATGAGGGCCCAGAAAAGTCGAAAACTGAAAACCTCGAACTCGACCTTTTCAGGTTTCACCCTTTTATGCCATTTTCGACATTTTCTTTTTCGACCTTTTCAGGACTTCGACCTTTTCTGCATTCGACCAAATCCGGTTGCGCCGACTCTAGAAGGCACCGTCTGGTGGTCTCTAGAAAAATTTTATACTCATTAGTGGCCCTGATTAAGGGTCTCTATATAACGAGTCACTATATATGACCTTATAACCAATTCCCCTCTGGGCACTTGAGTATAATAGCCTATGACAGGGACGATGTGATTACGAAATTTTCCGCCTTAAAACACAATTACTTATTCGAAGTACGACCTGAACTAAAAGACTTAATTGGACCACAATTTTCATCTGGTGTTAATAAAAGAAAAGTGAAAAAACCAATCACCAAAAGATCGTCTTATGAGGAACATGCTGACAAACATACGTGTATCGAAGTATTTAATTTGACTGGTCGACCAGACCATGGTCTCTCGGAGAAGGAATATAAAAAACGGTCAAAACGACCGGTCAAACGATTATGCATGACTGATAATGATGTAGAACAGGAAAGGTCCCGATGATTATGCCATACAACAGAGAAGTACGCGTCAAGACATAAAGTTTAATTTTTTTATATATGGCATTTGGTTATAACGTCTTTTTTTTGTATTTTCTTGGCCGAGATATTTTCTATAGAAATCATGTCTTTTTTTTTGGTGTACTAGGGACCCTAGTCTAGGGTCTTATCATAAAACACTCATGGTCGTAATTCATCCTATGTTTTTCAGGTCTTCTGGTCTTTTCCATAGGACCTTATAACCACATTAATTGGTGCTTTTTCGCGGTTAACCCGGCACCGTTTTTGTGGCACTAAGCGTGGCACATCTGATAAAAACGTTTCGTAAAAAATTAATGAATTATCCGAGCGAGATGCTAGGATGCTAAGCTGTTATTGTTTGTAAGCGTGACAAAGAATCTCAAAATTACTGGAACAGTCCTTGATTTCATAATTTGTACCAAATTAACTCCATAAGGGGCGCTTCCGTTTACCCCATAACGGCCGTTTTTTCGAGAACCAAAAACGACCGTTATGGAATCAAGGACTGTACTTTACAACAAATTAACGGAACCCGCATAGAATGTTACCATAACATGGACTGAAAAAATCCGCGAAATAGTTCAACACCAGATGAGCTGGAATCAAACATGCCCGTCTAGGCCATCAATCAGCAGCGGGGCGCCACGATCTAACGCACCGAATAATAGAGGACAGCAGCAGCCAATGGATAACCAGTATGGACTAGCCGTACCACAACCTCCACAAACTCCAGTTCAGGAAGTGAGTTGAAATCATTCGGATAACAGATACATATAAAAAGTAAGTAAAATTCTAACTCGGATTACGGACGCCTTTTCCGTGAAGCAAAATGGCCGTAATGTAAAAGATAAAACACTTAAGTCTTCGCCCAATATCGCTCTTTTCTTACAATCGTCGAAATGGGCATACTACAAGTTTCAACCCGGTTTGTAGGAGCATCAGGTCGACTACCCAGTGCCTGTGCACACCATTGGCGCAGTGATCGGTAAAGTTGGTGAGCACATCATGGCCATCAAAAACCAAACAGGTTGTCAAATTACACAGAATACAAGTAACCCACCGGTTAAAGATCCACACTGGAAATATTTCACCATTCGTGGCCCACCCGAAAAGGTCTGCATGGCGCAAAAAATAATTCAAGAGCGTGTTGGCGGGCCTCCACCGCCCGATTGTCAAAATCGCCCGGCTGCATGGGCCGCTTACTATCAACAGTACAATATAATTTATAAACAACATAGCCAACAACAAGCGCAACAACAGGTACAACCGGTATCGACTGTAATAAACTCCGTTATATACTTTATATCTGATGTACGTTTCACTGATCCTTAACCGACGGAGACCGTTGAGCGAAAAACGACCAAAATTGGTCGTTTTTTGTTTTTGAATTCGGTGTCATTTCTTTCATTCACAAGATAATTAGCTGAAATCGACATATTTTATAAAGTTTTATAATGCGCGTTTTTTGCAAGTAAACGCATATTCATCACATGTATATGTAAGTATATATAGCGCGTTAAGTTGGACGCAAAAAAATCAAAGTCAAATTTAATAAAGCGACCGATGCCTATAACACCAACCCAAGCGCAACAAACGGATTATACAGAAGCCTGGGAAAAATATTTAAAGGTAAATATCAATCTATAATCAATAAGTTAACCCTGTAAAAGAGTTACACCACTCCTTGCGTTAAGGCTCAGAAAAGCGTTGTTCTAACGTTAGGTGCAGTTCTATAAAACATTTTTATTAGCAACAAGCAGATTTTGGTGCCCAAACGGCGGCCGAGGCGTCGCCAGCCAGTGGCCGGCCGGATTACACTGCCGCCTGGGCCGAGTACTACAAAACAATTGGACAATATGAGCAATATGAGCAATACTACCAACAAAATCGAGCAGTCCAGTTTTAATAACAATCAGAAATACGAAAAAATAAAACAAATCGGTCGAACAATTATATGTTTTTTGTTCGATTTTCTTCCAAAAAAGTTAAAACAAACGGCATCGATGATTACGTGGAAATTGTAACTAAAATCCTCACTCCCATTACGGCCGTATTCGGTTCTAGGAAAAAAGCGGCCCTAATGGGCTGAACGGCCGCAAGGCCGCATACGAAAAATAATATTTGATTAACTCCCAGGGGGCACCAATATAAAAGAACCTCTAGGGGGCATTTGTGTGACTAAAAGGCACCGGGCTCGAAAACGGCTTAAATAATAGGCATAATTAGCTGGAAATTTGTTGAAACGCGTATGAAACGAATTGTAATCGGTTTACAATTTGTTTTTNATTTACAAAACTAATTTTTGTTTTCATCATTTCCGCCTACGCCCTAACCCATTATGTTACCAAAATTCCGTTATGTTACCATTTTTTTCGGTTTTCTTGTGGTAACATAACAGCGCAGGTGGTGTATATATAGCGCGTTAAGTTGGACGCAAAAAAATCAAAGTCAAATTTAATAAAGCGACCGATGCCTATAACACCAACCCAAGCGCCACAAACGGATTATACAGAAGCCTGGGAAAAATATTTAAAGGTAAATACTATAATCAATTACATTATAATTAACCCTGTAAAAGAACTACACCACTCCTTGCGTTACCGCAACGGATGCGCCCCCCCCAGAAACGCGTTGTTTTAACGTTAGGTCGCGTAAAAACCCATTAAAACCCACATGGAGATCGACTGTGAAAAGTTAATATTTTCATCATGTTCCTAGGATTAAACTCTACTAGTGTATGGTACTCATTGACTACTAAAACCTACATGGCCATTCTGATCATTTTCGAAGGTCTTCAAATCAAGTCCAAAGTAGGTGTGTACTCCAAAATGTTCAAAATAAGCCATTCGAATTCAAAAATGGATCATAAGTTATGATTCATAACACTGTACATCGACTGCAGCCTGCAGGTGATACCAGAAACAATACAGTGAAAATGACACCATAGTAATATTCCTGATAACAAATGCTCATTCTGGAATATATATAATGTTTATAAGTCCAAATAATAAAATTCGCAGTTATGATAACCCCATTAGCAGCTGTTATAGGAGCAGTTCTATAAAACATATTTATTAGCAACAAGCAGATTTGGGTGCCCAAATGGCGGCCGCGGCGACGCCATCCAGTGAGCAGCCAGATTACACTGCCGCCTGGGCCGAGTACTACAAAACAATGGGACAATATGAGCAATACTACCAACAAAATCGAGCAGTCCAGTTTTAATAAAATGCCTAAATACGAAAAAAGAAAACGAATCGAACAATTATATGTTTTTTGTTCGTTTTTCTTCCAGAAAAGTTCAAACAAACGGCTTCGATGATTACGTGGAAATTATAACTACAATCCTCACTCCCATTACGGCCGTATTCGTTCAAGGAAAAAAGCTGCCCTAATGGGATAAACACACAAGGCCTCATACGAAAAATAATTTTTGATTAAATAATCCATTTTAATACACACAAATAAATTAGACCAAATCTATCCAGAAAAACGGCCCCTTATGGAATTATCGACCCACATAATACGGCCATATAAAAAGCGGCCGTAATGGTTGCGCCCGTAATTGGAGCGTCCGTAATGGGAGTAGCCCAAACCGTTTAATGCACAAGTCTTGCTCAACAAGAAATCTTCGATATTTTTGTAAATAACTGTGTATTTTACAAAATAAAAACAATTTTTAGCTACATATAAAAATAATTTATTGATTTTTTTTCTTTGGTTATAAATAGTCCTGACGCTCAATAGAAAAGTCCCTGTTGAGATATATTGTCCATTTTTGAAAGTTTTTGTTAACGAAAATTAATAAACTTGGTATCATATTATGCGCAATGAATTCATTATTTAAATAAAAAAGCCGATCTAGAATACCTCAAACTGTTAAGAAATGAGAGATAAAGAAAACTGAAAAAGTGCGCCAAAAAGCGCATCTGGACGCGCAGTAGTTAAATTGAGTTTGACAGCCGTCGTGGTTGCAAACAGAAATATAAAAAAAACGTTTAGCAAAACTGTTACTACAATAATAACTATGTAAGTACACAGGATCCGCCGTTAACCAAAAGTGGTCGTTTAAAGGCGCATCCTGTGTATATTATAGACTACGAATCGTACTGTACGAATTTCGTACCCCAAGATCATCTGCGCCCTAGAATTTAATTACACAGGGTGTGCAGTTATCCTGCGAAAATTGCCACTCGTACGCTTATCTTGCGACTTTTCATAAAAAAATTTCGCGTTTTCCGCCTACGCACTGAGCAGTTATCTTGCGTAAAATATTCTGATTAAAATTATGTTACTATTTTTCTCTGAATAAATCTTGAACTGAAATTTTTTGTATAATAAATAATAATATACTTGCATTTATTCGACCAGGCGGTTAAATGTCCCACATTCGACTCACTAATTATTATAAAACTCTAAAAATAAAAATCAACCAGAATAAAAAGTGATAAAATATCACAATTCGTTTTTGGGTTTTTTCACCGTTTTCGCCTACGCATTGAGCAGTTATCTTGCGAAAAAACGCTTAAATTGCGACTTTTAGAGGACCAAGTTCGCGAGATAACTGCGCACCATGTGTATTTCGTCTTAATTTACCATGGCCATCTTTCGCCCACTTGAATCGGTGCCAAAAACTCAATAAAATTTCTTACGAAAAAATCTCCATGATCTTCAATACACCTCTGTTATATATTTTCCCGAAGTTCACATGAAAAATTGTTTTATTTTGAATAAAATCAACTTACTAATATGTTATTTGATTAGAGCTCAAATTACATAATTTAGTAAAAAAACATTTTTTTCAGAAAATCTGCCGTAACGGAAATTATTTACTAAGGGCTAGCTTTTATATTATTTAAATACATAACAATAAACCTGAATGAAAACATGGTGAATTGAGAAAAAAAAAATCAAAAACCAAGTTAATGAATCCTCGGCACCGAAATAACTTGTCGCAAGATGGACCTGGCGAATGTAGAGGAAATTATTAAAGTCGAGAAAACGGAAAATGATTCTGAGGTACGAATATTACTCCTCCAGAAATAATTGTTAACTCCTAGGGGGAAGTGTGTGTATATATACACATGACTTGTTTTTCCATCTATTTAAGGACGGGTCTATAGAGTTGTTTACAAATAAAAATCTAAAACTTGAAAACTAGTTTTTAGTAAAACTTTTATGTGTTTTATGAATTTGTTCAGGTTCTACTACAAATATGAAGTACAAACAAGTTCATTATTGAGGAATTTCTAGAAAAAAATAACGTCCTAAAAATTCGTTCAAATTCCTAAATGAAAAAAATCACCTATCTAATTTCCTAAAAANTCGAAAAAATTACATTGACGGTATTTTTTCGTAGGTTGGAGATTTAAAACAGCTCTCTAGGGGGCCCTGGTGGCCCAAATCAATTTCTGAATAGTCAGATCGACGTAGTTTGACGAGCTTTACAACTTGGTTTTACCAGTTTTTTGAATTATTTTTAATTTTATATTCCCCCTACGGGTTCCCAAAAACTCCTTCCCCCTGAGAGTTAATGTTCGTCACGACAGGGTAGGACAGCTTTTTTCCAGGTTTCTAATTTGTGTACGGATCGTACAACCCTGCGCCGTTATCCGGTGAAACTTTTGAAAAAAAGTTTTCCAGTTACCACTACGCTCTGCGCCGTTATCGGGTAAAAATAACGTAATCGAGCAAAAATTTTTTATCAAAGTTTGTACTCGATAACGGCGCAGGGGTTTATTTGTGCGAAGAAAAATGTACAAGACGGTTATAAGGTCAAGACTTGAAGAAAAAGTTGACTTGTCGTTTTAATAATGCCAAATATTAAAACGTATTTTCTTAACACATTTTTGCACCCATTGTACAAACTGTCTTTACGCCGTTTATACACTCCCTGCGCCGTTATGCATCACTTTTCTGTTACAATTTATGAACACATATCTTTAAACAGTACCGACTGAATCGGAATCATTTCTTATTAGTCGAGATGTAATTTGTCGACAAACAAGGGTAAAGTGGATTAAGGGTAATTTGTCGAAAATTTTTAGAAATAATTCCAATTCATTCGGTGCCGTTTAAACATAAGGCCTAAAACATCTTTCAATTTTGCATTATAAAACAGTGAAAATTTCACTTGGTGTTTGATCATAACGGTGCATAGGTTTCCCGTTTTATTTTTGCATCATTTTTAGGTTCGGTTGCTGGACACCGTAGTCAGTCGCCAAACGGCATCGGCAAGTTGTGTTAAATCCGAAAATAATGATTCAAATTATTTGACCATTGATATCAATAATGAGCCGTTGTCGGAAAAGTGCGCTGAAATTGTCGCGTTACGCATTTTGGAGCCAGGGCTGGCGACATTTAATGTTCGAAAACGGCGCGCATTATGTTTTGTGATAAAAGAGGGCAATGATATCAGTCAGGGCTCGGCAACAGCCTTCCCAGATAGACAACTGGCTGGGTAGTTCGACAGGCCAGCTTAGCATAACTCATTTCAATTTTTCCGTTCGACAGGCGAGTTCAGGACAGCTAATTTAAATTTTTCAGCTTAGCAGGCTAATTCAGGACAACTCATTTTGATTTTTGGACTCGATAGGCCAGGCCATGCCAGCTCATTTTTATTTTAAGGCTCGAGAGACCACTTCAGCACAAATTATTTCAATTTTTAAGCTAGGCAGGCCAGTTCAGGACAGTTGATTTAATTTTTTCAGCTTAACAGGGCAGCTCATTTTTATTTTTGAATTATGTCGAGCCCTGGTATCAGTTACGAAATGATCCCACTTATGCGAAAAAATGTCGAATGGATAAAACTGGTGGCGAAAGACGATATGTTGGTCTTAAGGCTTCCGATTCGTCTCAGATGTAAGAAAAAGAGAGATATCTGTAAAGCTACAGCANTTAATGTTCGAAAACGGCGCGCATTATGTTTTGTGATAAAAGAGGGCAATGATATCAGTCAGGGCTCGGCAACAGCCTTCCCAGATAGACAACTGGCTGGGTAGTTCGACAGGCCAGCTTAGCATAACTCATTTCAATTTTTCCGTTCGACAGGCGAGTTCAGGACAGCTAATTTAAATTTTTCAGCTTAGCAGGCTAATTCAGGACAACTCATTTTGATTTTTGGACTCGATAGGCCAGGCCATGCCAGCTCATTTTTATTTTAAGGCTCGAGAGACCACTTCAGCACAAATTATTTCAATTTTTAAGCTAGGCAGGCCAGTTCAGGACAGTTGATTTAATTTTTTCAGCTTAACAGGGCAGCTCATTTTTATTTTTGAATTATGTCGAGCCCTGGTATCAGTTACGAAATGATCCCACTTATGCGAAAAAATGTCGAATGGATAAAACTGGTGGCGAAAGACGATATGTTGGTTCTAAGGCTGCCGATTCGTCTCAGATGTAAGAAAAAGAGAGATATTTGTAAAGCTACAGCAGCAGTTAATTTCAGAAAGTCAGAGCTCGAAATACAGTCTTTAATCCCTTTAATGCCCCCAGTCCTATTGAATGGTGCCTGCTCCCATTGGGTGACGCATTTTTGGAGTCTTGGCCGCGGCACTTTAGGGACTCGGTATTGTAATTTTATTTCATAGCCTATTTACACTTAGCAGTCGTTCGGGGAAAAAGATTTTTGCAGCAAATGCAAAAAAAAAAAATCAGAAAAAATGCAATAAAGACCGCGGTGCCGATACTTATACAACCTATATATTAACCCATGTGTAGGCGTCATCTCTGGAAAATAATGGGACCCCTAACTGGTGGTAAACTGCCAATAAACGAAATAGTGGCGGTTAAGACGGTGACGGTAACTGCACACTCTGTTTATATGCTTGCAGGTCTCGTCCCGATTCGTTAGGGACTCCCGAATGTCTCGGAATGTCTCCAAATGTCCTCGAATGTCTCCGAATGTCCTCGTCCCGTTTTTAAGACGAGGACTGTATAGTTCAAAACGCGTTTTTCGAGCTCTGCTGTGAGCCCCATCTTCTTCATGACTTTGACAATGTGACGGATAACGAAGTACTGACAGAAATTGTAAAAGTAGAAAACTGGACCTTAATTTCCTACAAATCAATTCATACATGCCCACATGAAAAACCAAAGACAAATTGCAGCACACTTACAGAAACAATTGACAGAATTGTCGCGTTAAGAATTCTGGAACCAGGAAAGGCGCATTATAATGTGAGAAAACGGCGCTCAATATGCTACGTTATTATGTATACGCCTGGTGTCTGTTACGATATGTATCCAGATATGAAAAAAGATGCCGATTGGATTAAACTCAACGGTCAAGGCGAAAAATGCATAATGACTCATCCAATACGACTGAGGTGTATTAAGAAAAATATAGATCGGAAACAGTGCAAAGCAAAGGCCGCAATTGTTTGCCGAAAATCAGGGCTCGAAATTGTATCCGGTCTTTCGGAGAAAAAGTTTTTTGGAGAAATTTCCAAAAAAAAGTTTTTCGGGGAGATTACAAATAAAAAGGTCTATATAGACTTTCGGGGAAAGTTCAAATGTTACTTTCAAAATAAATGGTCTTAATTTGCTCCTAANTCAGAAAAAATGCAATAAAGACCGCGGTGCCGATACTTATACAACCTATATATTAACCCATGTGTAGGCGTCATCTCTGGAAAATAATGGGACCCCTAACTGGTGGTAAACTGCCAATAAACGAAATAGTGGCGGTTAAGACGGTGACGGTAACTGCACACTCTGTTTATATGCTTGCAGGTCTCGTCCCGATTCGTTAGGGACTCCCGAATGTCTCGGAATGTCTCCAAATGTCCTCGAATGTCTCCGAATGTCCTCGTCCCGTTTTTAAGACGAGGACTGTATAGTTCAAAACGCGTTTTTCGAGCTCTGCTGTGAGCCCCATCTTCTTCATGACTTTGACAATGTGACGGATAACGAAGTACTGACAGAAATTGTAAAAGTAGAAAACTGGACCTTAAGTTCCTACAAATCAATCCATACATGCCCACATGAAAAACCAAAGACAAATTGCAGCAAACTTACAGAAGCAATTGACAGAATTGTCGCGTTAAGAATTCTGGAACCAGGAAAGGCGCATTATAATATGAGAAAACGGCGCTCAATCTGCTACGTTATTATGTATACCTCTGGCGTATGTTACGATATGTATCCAGATATGAAAAAAGATGCCGATTGGATTAAACTCAACGGTCAAGGCGAAAAATGCATAATGACTCATCCAATACGACTGAGGTGTATTAAGAAAAATATAGATCGGAAACAGTGCAAAGCAAAGGCCGCAATTGTTTGCCGAAAATCAGGGCTCGAAATTGTATCCGGTCTTTCGGAGAAAAAGTTTTTTGGAGAAATTTCCAAAAAAAAGTTTTTCGGGGAGATTACAAATAAAAAGGTCTATATAGACTTTCGGGGAAAGTTCAAATGTTACTTTCAAAATAAATGGTCTTAATTTGCTCCTAATACACTAATTGTGTTTTTCAACGAATAGCGCAGGGGTGTACTACCGGTTGAGTTTCCTCGTAGATAAAAATTGGTTTAAACTTAGGTTTTTATCGATTTTACGTAAAATACCGGTTTAGTTTCATGAAAAGCAGCCGAGCGTTTCTAGTATTCCGTGTCGGGATATCTTTAATATGATATAAAGACCAATTTTCTCCTTTTTATTTGGAACCATGGTGCCCCTCCTTTCTCCCCCTATTTATAAATACCGCATTTATAAAGAGAGGAGAAAGGAGGGCACCCCAGTTCAAAATAATAAGGGGGAAATTGGTCTTTATATCATCTTAAAATATGCCGACACGGTATACTAGAAACGCTCGGCCGGTTTTCATGAAACTCAACCGGTATTTTACGTAAAATTTATAAAAACCTGGGTTTTAACCAATCGTTATCTACGAGGGTTACGGTAAATTAGAGTATGGACTGTAATGACTTTTTTGAGCCCTAATATTAGCCTCATCTTCTTCAAGACTTTGAAAATGTAATCGATAAAAAAACACTCGCAGAAATATTAGACGTGGAAAATTGGCATGTTGAATCATTAACAGCAACCCATATTTGTGGAATGCATCATAATTTTAACCCCCGAGATTTGGATGGTTCTTCTGACTCAACTATTCTAGAACTTACTGAGGCTGATATTGAGATTAAGCCCTTGGCTAAATCTATAATTATAGAAATCCACAGTCACGATAAGTGCTCAGACAGTTTAGATAAACAACCATCTGAAAAGCGGTTAAAGCTAGGGTTCGAATGTAACTGTTGAGAGCCAGTGTCTCATATTTGTGCAACCGTTTATCTTAACAACTTTTTTGTTGAAAAAGTGTTAAGAATCTTAAGATTAATAACTAGGACATTGCAATACGTTCCGATTCCAAAAGTTAAAATTTAACTGATGTCAAGATATCTAGTTATGGGGTGTAATTTGTGATTTGAGAGAAGTATTTTACAATTTTTTTATAATATTTTTGACAGATATGTGCGGTCCTTAAGGGGTGCTTAAAAGCAACTATTACAGGGGAGTTGGTTATAAGGTCAACCATTTGTGCCGTTATAAGGTTAAGTCAGTTTTTCAGGCACTAAGGTCAAGTCAGTTTTTTGAGTAGCATCCTTTTTGGGAAAAAATCTTTAAAATCATGTCTTTTTGCGTTTTTTTTGGATGAAGACCTTTTGGACCTTGAGCTAATTCCGAACCCTGTTTAAAGATATCAGAAAACGTGAAGGTTGAAATTGATGCTGAAAGTTAAAGCAATGCTGCTATTCTTAACTAAAAAAATTACAAAAAAAACATTGAGCAAGGCAATTTTTATAAATAACTTCTACTTTTGAAAATAAAATGAGTATGTTCTTCACAAATTATTAGTCACAATTTCAGAAACTGTATTTTTTATAATATAGTCTGTCTTAATGTTCTTATATGGTCCCTAATCCCATTAGAGACCCCTTTATTTCTCGGCGTTTTTGAGATATTTTGTTCAAACATAAAACGCTAGATCAAAAATAAATTCAAGGTCGTATAAATCATACCGTATGATTCATACGGTATATTTTTTTATAAACGAGACCTTACAACAATCGCCGGTATCTGAAAATCTTCAATATAAGTGTAGTGAAGTATATAGTTTAAATTATATTTATTTTTAGATTTTTATAAATGTAGTGGATGTATAATTATAAGCTATATGGCAAACAAATGTAAAATATGTCGAAGAGTTCTTCCGTCTCAATCGTTCTGGACGGAGATACAGGAAAGGGCGCGAATTTCTAAGAAATGAAAATAATAAAAATAAAAGCGGTTGAATTATAATCTAGTTTATTTAGTGTTAACTCTCAGCGGGAAGGACTTTTTGATAACCCGTAAGGGGAAATTGTGTGCACGTATGCACTTGCTTGAAAAATTACAATAATTCGCAATAATTATGGTAAAACTGGTAAAGCCAAGTTGTAGAGCTCGTCAAACTACGTCGACCTGACTATTAAGAAATTGATTTGGGACACCAGGGCCCCCTAGAGAGCTGTTTGAAATATCGAACCTACGCAAAAAAAAATACCGCCAATGGAATTTTCTCTAAAATTTGAGGGTGGGGTCAGCAATACGAATTCTGCCCTACGGGGCCTCCTTATGCCTTAAACCGACGAAAAACCAAGTCGTGTGCATATATTCACACACTCCCCCCTGCGAGTTAAGTTCAATTCGGCAGAAAATAATAATAAGAAAAATCACCCTATATAAAGTGGGGATTATAAAATCATACTCGCGGGATGCAATTTGCTTCAACTGTCGGTTATGCGAAGGAGGTATTTTCTTCGAGCACCAATTGGCACAATTTCTAAAGCATTTGCTGCAAAGTCATGGATTTAACAATACTGAAGGACCCAGGAAAAAACGTATAAGATATGAAGATAGTTATTCCAGAACTTTCGAAAATACCGAGTCGGAAGAAACGGGTAACATCACACTGGAAACTCAGTTTTATTGTAAAGTTACGGGTGACTTAGATTCTGTTGAACTGGCCGAAGACGTAACAAGCACTGTCCAAGAAGAACTGGTCGAAATAGACCCGTTGGAAGAAGATTCGGTTAAAGTTGAACTGATCGAAAACGAACCAGTCGAACACGAACCGTTTGCAACTGAATTCGCCGAAAACCGATATGTTGAAGGAGAATCGATCGAAAATATACAGAGCGTTCTTGAACCGATAACTAATGTTGTGGTTAACGAAAAACGGACCACACAAGAACCAATAGAAATAGCAATAATCGAAGAACAGACGGTTACTGCAGAACCGGCCGAAAAAGAACCGGTCGAAGTAGCACCAGACTTAATAAATATTTCATCGGAGGAAAACGAAATTATCATTCGAATGTGTATGACGATGGGTTCAGAATCTGCCATAAGATCCTGGATTCAAAAACACTATCCTGACAAATTTCATATTTATGAAAAAGAGGGTTGGAAGTTGGGTGAACGCATCAAAATCTTGTTTTTCAAAAATTGTGGCAAATCAAGTAATATTTAACTATATTAGAGCTTGATTCACTGATTATTCTGTATCTGGAAATATTTTATTTCAAATTTGCAAAGACGTTTATTGAGTTTTTGGCTAATTTCTGAGACAAAATTTTCATTTTTTGGCTTGAATTTAGTAATCATATAAAATATATATATATTATTTATTATATATAAAATATATATAATATATCCCCCATTTAAGCCAGNCACTCGCAGAAATATTAAACGTGGAAAATTGGCATGTTGAATCATTAACAGCAACCCATATTTGTGGAATGCATCATAATTTTAACCCCCGAGATTTGGATGGTTCTTCTGACTCAACTATTCTAGAACTTACTGAGGCTGATA
This sequence comes from Oikopleura albicans, assembly GCA_004367875.1. Classification (NCBI taxonomy): domain Eukaryota; kingdom Metazoa; phylum Chordata; class Appendicularia; order Copelata; family Oikopleuridae; genus Oikopleura; species Oikopleura albicans. The sequence goes on along the minus strand of SCLG01000519.1, from coordinate 23,881 downwards.
TTGAGATTAAGCCCTTGGCTAAATCTATAATTATAAAAATCAACAGTCACGATAAGTCCTCAGATAGTTTAGATAAACAACCATCTGAAAAGCGGTTGAAGCCAGGGTTCGAATTTAAGTGTTGAGAGCCGTTGTCTCATATTTGTGCAACCATTTATCTTAACAACTGTTTTGTTAAAAAGTGTTAAGATTAATAACTAGGACATTGCAATATGTTCCGGTTCCAAAAGTTTAAATATAACTGATGTGAAGATAACTAGTTATGCGGTGTAATTTGTGATTCGAGAGAAATATTTTACTATTTTTTTTTATAATATTTTTGGCAGATATGTGCGGTCCTTAAGGGATGCAACTTAAAAACAACTATTACAGGGGTTGGTTATAAGGTCAACCATTTGTGCCGTTATAAGGTCAAGTCAGTTTTTCCGGTACTAAGGTCAATTCAAAGTACTGTACTATGTCTTTTTTGCGTTTTTTTTTGATGAAAACCTTTTGGACCTTGAGCAAATTTCGAACCCTGTTTAAAGATATCAGAAAACGTGAAAATCGAAATTGATGCTGAAAGTTAAAATAATGCTGCTATTCTTAATTAAAACAAATTGCAAAAAGGCAATTTTTATAAATAACTTCTACAGGTTTAGCCTCATGAAAATCGGCTGAGCGTTTCTAGAATACGCAATTTTCTTCTTTTTTCTTGCAATGGGGTGCTCCTATTGGCCAATATCATTTCATTCATGAGACTAAACCAGTACTTATGAATATAAAATGATTACGTTCTTCACAAATTGTTAGTCATAATTTCAGAAACTGTCTTTTTTTAAATATAGTCTGTCTTATATGGTCATTACTCCCATTAGAGACCCCTTTATTTCTCGGCGTTTTAGAGATATTTAAAACGCTAGATGTCGTATGATAATTTTGTCACTAAGGTCTTTAATTTTGTTTCAATGTCTTCTGCTCGTTCAAAAATACAAGGTCGTATAAATTATACGGTATAATATTTTATAAGAGACCTTACAACCATCAACGGTATCTGAAAATCTTCAATATACGTGTAGTGAAGTATATAGTTAAAATTATATTTATTTTTAGATTTTTATAAATGTAGTGGATGTATTATGTCGGCGACGTCTCCCGTCTCCATCGTTCTGGACGGAGATACAGGAAAGGGCGAGAATTTCTAAGACATGGAGATGATAAAATAAAAGCAGTTGAATTGGAATCTAGTTTATTTAGTGTTAACTCTCAGCGGGAAGGACTTTTGATAACCCGTAGGGGGAAATTGTATGCACGTATGCACACTTAAATAATCACAATAATTCGCAATAATTCTGGTAAAAGTGGTAAAGCCAAGTTGTAGAGCTCGTCAAACTACGTCGACCTGACTACTAAGAAATTGATTTGGGCCACCAGGGCCCCCTAAAGAGCTGTTTGAAATATCCAACCAACGCAAAAAAAAAATAGCGCCAAAGGAATTTTCTCTAAACGTTTAGGGGGGTCAGCAATACCAATTCTGCCCTACGGGGCCTCCTTATGCCTTAAATCGACGAAAAACCAAGTCGTGTGCATATATGCACACACTTCCACCTGCGAGTTAAGATCAATTCGGCAAAAAATAATAATAAGAAAAATCACCCTATATGAAGTGGGGATTATAAAATCATACTCGCGGGATGATATTTGCTTCAACTGTCGGTTATGCAAAGGAGGTATTTTCTTCGAGCACCAATTGGCACAATTTCTAAAGCATTTGCTGCAAAGTCATGGACTTAACAATACTGAAGGACCCAGGAAAAAACGTATAAGAATTGAAGATAATCATTCCAGAACTTTCGAAAATACCGAGTCGGAAGAAACGGGTAACATCACACTGGAAACTCAGTTTTATTGTAAAGATACGGGCGACTTAGATTTTGTTGAACTGGCCGAACACGTAACAAGCACTGTCCAAGAAGAACTGGTCGAAATAGACCCGTTGGAAGAAGATTCGGTCAAAGTTGAACTTATCGAAAACGAACCAGTCGAACACGAACCGTTTGCAACTGAATTCGCCGAAAACCGAGATGTTGAAGTAGAATCGATTGAAAATATTCAGAGCGTTCTAGAACCCATAACTAATGTTGTGGTTAAAGAAAAACGGGCCACACAAGAACCAATAGAAATAGCAATAATCGAAGAACAAACGGTTTCTGTAGAACCGGCCGAAAAAGAACCGGTCGAAATAGCACCAATAAATGTTTCATCGGAGGAAAAGGAAAATATTATTCGAATGTCTATGACGCAGGGTTCAGAATTTGCCATACGGTCCTGGATTCAAAAACACTATCCTGACAAATTTCATATTTATGAAAAAGAGGGTTGGAAGTTGGGTGAACGCATGGAAATCTTGTTTTTTTTTAATTGTGGGAAATCAAGTAAAATTTGATACTAGCGTATAGAGCTTCATTCACTGATTATTCTGTATCTGGAAATATTTTATTTCAAAATTGCAAAGATGTTTTTTTGAGATTTTGGATAATTTATTTGACAAAATTTCCATTTTTTGGCTTGAATTTTGTAATCATACCTAGGGTATATATCCCCTAATTAAGCCAGAAAAAAAGGAAAATGTTTCCACAAAAATTATCAAAAAATATACACATATGGAATCAGTGGATGAAGGAATTTCATTTGAGCTTAATTGTGCCAAATTTAGAGAAAAAATTTCAACCCACGAAAATTTTTCAATTTTTTTTTTGTTTCGTTTTTTTCGAAATTTTTAGTTTGCGTTCACCCTAGTTGGAAGAAGTGGGTGATAGAAGTAAGTAAGTGGGTTGCCAATCGTACGATACTCCTTCAACGACCCACTCCTTATAATTTCGAGCTAAATTTAACAAATGAGCAAAAAGATGAAATTTCAAGAATATGTGTAGAGTTACAAGATCAGGGTATCAAGGGACGTTTTGCAACGAAGGGAGCTCGACAATTTCTGAAATTGCACTATCCAGAAGGACAGGGATCATCAAAAAACACGACGCCAGATGCTTCCAACCTAGTTGTCCGCGTAACAAAAAAGAAGAAATTCTTATTTGTTTTTTCGCGTTGCTATGGTAACGCGGCCAATCAAAATTTCTGCAGCGCGAGACTATTAAGGTGTTACAGGGGGTATGGTTATAAGGTCACAAAAGGTGACCGCTATAAGGTCAAGTCATCTTTTTTGCACTAAGGTCAAGTCATTTTTTTTGAAGTGCATTAAGGTCAAGTCATTTTTTTCGGGCTTGACCTTATAACCATACCCCCCTGTACGCGGATCTGGTTTGTAATACAAAAATGTGAAATTTTCCGAAATTTGGAGTATTTTTTGTTTCAAATGCTGAATAAAATGCGAGCAACCCTAACTATGGGGCACGATATACAGCGGGGTGCTGGCTATAAGGGCAAGCCAGTTTTTTACAGTTCATTTGACGTGCGGCTAATTTTATACATCCCGGCTACAGAATATTATAAACATGAATTTTTCAATGATTGGAACACTTGTTTTCTGCTTAGTTCCCCATATCAACAACGAATCCGCCGTTCTGTATTCAATTATAAAAAGTTTGGATCGTCAAAGAAATTTCGACCCACCAAGTTTGATCAACCAAATTCAAATGTAAAAATTGAAACGAAACCCAAGGAACCGATTAAACTTAATCCAAAAAAATTTTCCCCAAAAAGGGTATTAAAATCTTTTATAAGGTTTTTTTTGTTCAATTAACGTAGCTTAAACAATGAGTAATATGGTTGGATGTTAAAAAAATTCTTGCACGTACGTTTATCCTGCCAGTCTCTCATTGACAATGAGTCATTGGAGAATTAAAAATTAGTATTGCGCAATTCCCCGCTCGTGCTTTAATCTGGCGGGTTTTGACCAAGAATTTGCCAGACAGTCCGCCTACGCCCAGCGCAGTTCTCTGTCCATTGTTACGTTACGAAATGTTTTTTCGGCAAAATGTGGGCCAGATAACTGCGCAGGGGGTTTACACGTGTTTTCCTGTTGTTTATTCGGTTTTAGAATTACGAATTCCCGTGTACAAAATGTTCATTCACAACACAAACTTCTTCAAATCTTCGGTATCATGACGAGAAGGTGCACATGGATAAGGTTATCCCCTGTACCAACAACGACTGTACAAAAAAGTTTTCTACCGAGGTAGCTTTTTTTAGGTTGTACCAAAATATCTATTCATATGGGGCCGAAATCACAATGATGCAATAATTCTCTATTTAAAACTACACCCCGTAACCAGTTATCTTAACACCAGTTATCTTAAGAAAATTGGGTCATCTTAACACTTTTTGGACCAAAACGTATCGCGATTTCCAATTATCTTAACAAAATTCAATTATCTTGATACTTTTTCAGCAAAACAATTGTTAAGATAACTGGTTAGGTGGTGTATTTTATATCAAATTATACTTTTATAAAAAAACGTATAAAAAACGGTAACAAGTTTTTAAGGTCTCGGCGCATAAAAATAGTAAATTTGGTAAAAACCCAAAAAAAGCTACTCAAGCGGCTTTTAAAGAATCACATCAAAGAAGTTCATGATCCTAAACCGTATCCGTGCACAAAATGTAAAGAAGGTTTTATTAGCAGGCCAGTGATCGATTTT
>SCLG01000519.1:0-19168 GCA_004367875.1 Oikopleura albicans | reverse complement strand
GAACATTGGGTTATTTTAACACTTTTTGGACCAAAACGTATCGCGATTTCCAATTATATTAACAAAATTCAATTATCTTGATACTTTTTCAGCAAAACAATTGTTAAGATAACTGGTTAGGTGGTGTATTTTATATCAAATTATACTTTTATAAAAAAACGTATAAAAAACGTTAACAAGTTATTAAGGTCTTGGCCCATAAAAATAGTAAATTTGGTAAAAACCCAAAAAAAGCTACTCAAGCGGCTTTTAAAGAATCACATCAAAGAAGTTCATGATCCTAAACCGTATCCGTGCACAAAATGTAAAGAAGGTTTTATTAGCAGGCCAGTGATCGATTTTTTTTTTGAAACAACCGGTTCTTGGTGACTTTTCTGAAATATTATTCACAGGGGTGGTGGCGTTTTTATACCGTTCGCATCCTAGTTATAAATTTCGACATTTTCACCGCTGAAATCAGTTCATTTCTTGCCTTAGATTAAGTCAGTTTCTTAAACTTGACCATATAAGCACACCCTTGTCGAATATTTTAATTTCGAACACATATCTAGATGGCACCTGCAAAAGCACGATAATGATGTACACGGCCCTGGACCTCAAGTTACGTGTGACCTCTGTGACAAGAAATTGGCATCAACTACGTCATTAAAATGTCAGTTCAGTATATTTACGTTGATATTAAAATTTTTGAGAGATTTATGTGTCAGCTCAATAATTTGCGCTCCCGACAGTGCCATTTGGCACTGTTTTGATCTATTTCGATAATAGCTCAAAACCGACAAGAATTATCCCCGATTGGTTTTTTGTATTCGGTTATATGCTTATCACGGTTATTTTTTCACCGGTTTTTCCACCGGTTTTTTCACCGGTTTTAATACTTTTATGTTTCTTATTAAACGAAAACTTGATCATGTCTAATAATTTCAACGAATATATAAAACACAGCTCATCATTTTGATTTTATAGACCTATTGGAATAATTAGACACGGCTTGTTTAGTTTCATGCAGCAGTGCCATATGGCACTGTCGAGAGCGTTTTTTCACTCGTTGACGAAAACAGCGATCCTAGAACTGGGTGTCCCAGAATTGGACTACCCCCTGTATATTGTCAACACAAAAGTTATAAACTATTTAGACCACAAACAAGTGTTTCACGGAGTCGGCCTTGACAATGAGCCGAAAGAGTTCGAAAATTTTGAATGTGACCTCTGCGACAAAAAGTTTAATAGCAATGCCCAACTTACTGTTCACACAAAGCGAGTACATCTGAAGGTCAAGCCTCACAAGTGCAATGAGTGTGGTAAAACTTATTCCGAAAAAGCAATACTAAAAGGCTTGGTTCGTTAATAACCGTTAGAAAGTGTGTGGTCATAACTACAGTCTAGACCTTCAAGTTGTGCAATTTACGTTTCCGAAAAACGTGCACAATTTGAGGGTGCACAATTTGAAAGCCAGGACTGTAAATGATAAAAATTGAAAATGAATTTTTACTAATGATTCGCCTGTTCCGAACTGTACGCCCCTGCCCAGTTATGTTGCCAAAGTATTTCTCAGAAAGGTTTTTAATCACGCAATGTTTATAACATTGTTAACATATCGGACAATTGTATAGCATAAGTGGTGTTAAAATAACTGGTTAGTTGGCTAACGTTACCCAACCAATAAAAGAACATCAAGCTGCAATACATAGAGGGGAAAGGCCCTTTGTCTGTCAATATTGTGGGGACTCATTCGGTTTTAGTGGGGCACATTATATTCACGAGAATCGTCCTACCTGCAAAGTCAAGAAAAAAATCATTGAAAAAATGGCAGAATAAATTCTAGAAATGTAAAAAAAGATGACTTTATGAACAAAAGAGTATATGAAGAAGGAACATTTGTCGACCAACTTAACCTCCTTCGTAGTAAAAAAAACTGTGATGTTTGTACAGAGGGCTGGTTATAAGGTCTAACATTTTGACCTTTATAAGGTCAAGTCAGTTTTTTCAACATAAATCATGTTTTTTTTGGCCGTTTGTTGGGCGAAGCTGGCAAATTTATTTTCTATAGAAATCATATGGTTCTGAGGCCAAGTCAAATTTGAGCTTGACCTTATAACCCACAACCCGATGTAGATAACCCGAAGAATGTGCAGTTGGTTCATAAATGTATCGACTTACCGTAGCTCACGTATAAAATATTTATATATGTTTTCTGCAACCTTATAACCGTCTAGATAGACTAACCAATAAAAGAACACCAGGGGTCAGTGCACACGGGCGAAAGACGCTACAAATGTTCATATTGCGGAGATACATTCGCCTATAGTAGGTCATATTACACCCATATCAATCGTCCTACCTGTAAGGTGAAAAAACGACTCAATGAGGAGAATGGCGAATTAATAAAAATGGAATGATACAAATTTTTTTACCTGTGTACATATTTAAGTCGATGATATTAACGCGTCACATTTCCTTTATTTTGTTAAGGTCTTTTTACCCAAGACCTTATAGCCACGCCCTGAATGTGAAAATCTTGAACCCGCGCCAAGGAAAATATATTCTAAATACATTTTTATTTCAAGACTGTTATAATTGTAGCGAATGTATAATTATAAGCTACATGGCATACGAATGTGAAATATGTCGTCTTCCGTCTCAATCGTTCTGGACGGAGATACAGGAAAGGGCGCCAATTTCTTATAAAAAATGGAGATAATATGAAGATCAAAATAACAGCGATTGGTTTAGAATCTCGGTTATTAGGTGAGCAGTTGAATTGGGCACAATTTTACATCGGCTTATAATTTATTGGGTATCTTGTTTAATTCATATTCTATTTAAAATGTTTTAGCAAATGCTGCTTTAGCAAATGCTCTTTTATATATCATATATAATATATGCAATAATATTTCCGAACAGTTTTTACCTGGAATTTTCCTAGGGTGTCTGGATTGTCCTGTTCTGGAACATTTTCGTGTTCGAGAATATTTTCGGACTGTACTCTATAATCAAGTTATTTGATACAATTCAGTTGGTACGAACAAACATACAGGGTGAGGTAATAAAGCTGCTAAGCCGTTTTTGGTTCCCGAGTGCGCTGAGCGAATATAAGTCACCAAAAAACGGCTTATCATCTATATTACCTCACCCTGTATAATTACAGAAATAGACCCTAAATGAAGTAAGCTTTATAAAATCGTACTCGCGAGATGAAATTTGCTTCAACTGTCGATTATGCGCAGGAGGGATTTTCTTCGAGCACCAATTGGCACAATTTCTAAAGCATTTGCTGCAAAGTCATGGTTTTAAGAACACAGAAGCACCCAGAAAGCGTATAAGATATGAAGATAATTATTCTATAACTTTCGAAAATACCGCGTCGGAAGAAATTGTTAACATCTCACAGGAAACTGAGCTTAACTGTACAGATACGGGCAACTCAGGTTTTGTTGAACTGGCCAAAGAGGTAACACGAACTGTCCAAGAAGAACTGGTCGAAAAAGAGCCGCCCGAACCAGAATCGGTCGAAATAGACCCGTTTGAAGAAGAATCAATGAAAGTAGAACTGATTGAAAACGAACCAGACGAAACAGAACTGGTTCAAAATAAACCGGTCGAAAAAGAACGGACTGCAAATGAATTCACCGAAAACCGAGCTGTCGACATATTCATCGAAAAATTACATACCGTACTAGAGCCGATGAAAAATGTATTGGTTAAAAAAAAACCGGTCAAACATAAACGAATAGAAATAGCAACAATCGAAGAAGAAACGGTTACTGCAGAACCAGCCGAAAAGGAACCGGTCGAAATAGCACCAGACTTAATAAATGTTTCATCGGAGGAAAAGGAAAATATTATTCGAATGTCTATGACGATGGGTTCAGAATCTGCCATACAATCTTGGATCCAAGAACACCATCCAGACAAGTTTAATATTTATGAAAAAGACGGTTGGAAGTAGGGTGAGCGCGAGAGTTGGAAGACAAGTGTCGCCTACACTATTTTCTCCCTTTCAAATTTTTCAACCCACCTGAAATTTTTTCGAATTTTGTTAAACAAATAGTACACAATCTATGTTTCGGATTTTGGATATTGTTTTCAGTATAGAATCACAGTTATGGAGTGCCTGCAATAAAATGAGTATAGTCCCTGCTCCTCAAGCCTTACAATTTGTTGCTTCAAAAAATCGTACAGATTCGGGGTCATTTCGTAACACTTTTGGGCCATAACACTTTACCCTTAAAAGTAGCTTTTTGTTGTTTCTTTATTTAAGCGTACGTTTAAACGACGTACAATTTTAAATATATTGCTTAAAATATCTTAATTTAACTTATTTCTAATTTTTTTTTTGTTGGATTATGACGTCATTTTGTAACGCTTTGGGACTGTATTCCAGACTCGTTTTTGCGTTCACCCTAGTTGGAAGGCGTGGATATCGGAAGTAAATAAGTGGGTTGCTGCGCGCACGATTCTTCTTCATCGACCTACTCCCAATAATTTTAAGCTAAATTTAACAAATGAGCAAAAAGATGAAATTTCAAGAATATGTATAGAACTAGAAGATCAAGGGGTTAAGTATTTTGCATCGAAAGGAACTCGTTTATTTCTGAAAACGCACTATCCAGAAGGACAGGGATTGTTTATTATGTTTGAGTTTTTCAGATTGAAAATTATGGTTGGTTATAAGGTCAAGTCAGTTTTTTAAAAGTGAATTAAGGTCAAGTCAGTTTTTTCGACCTTGACCTTATAACCAACCCCCCTGTAATACTGATCGGGAACCAGAGAATAAATGCCCCATAGTAAATCAAGTCAGTTTTTCAGACCTTGACGTTGAAACCAACAACGCTTGTTGCGCAACAAAACCGTTTAAACTAGGGATGGAAAACGTGTGATTTTGGCAAAAACTCAATGACGCTCATAAAATCACAGAAATCACAAAATCACAAAGGTGTGAAATTCAAACCAAAGGCCGAAATGTCAATCAAAGAATCACAAAATTGCACTTAATTTTCTTAATTTTAAAAAATGTGATTTTTGTGATTTTCGCGTGATTGTGATTGGAAATTCTCCAATTTTTGTTATTTTAGACGTTTTTTCCAATCACAGCTTGATTTTCGCGTGATTATGAGTTTGAATCATAATCACACGAAAATTAAGCTGTGATTGGTAAAAACCGACTAAAATTACTAAAAAAATGGAGAATTTCCAGTCACAATCACGCGAAAATCACAAAAATTACATTTTTTTAAATTAAGAAAAATTCATTTTTTGATTGACATTTCGGTCTTTGGTCCATACTCTTCACGCTATTTAATGCTCGTTAGGGTTAATTTTATACATCCCCGCTACAGAATATTATAAGCATGAATTTTTCAAAGATTGGAATACCTGTTCTTTGGCTAGTCGCCATCTGAATCAACGTATCCGCCGTAATGTAAACAATTATAAAAAGTTTGGATCATCAAAGAAGTTTCGACCCACCCAATTTGATTCACCCAATTCAAATATCAACAATAAAACCAGGGAGCCGTCCAAGGACCCGATTAAACTAAATCCAAAAATTATTTAGGGCGTATATTTAATTTTAGATTAAATAAAATAAATTAAATAATCATAAAATATAGCATTTTCACATATGTTTCACACCTATAGGTGTACAAAAGTAAGGCATGATTTGGTCCGGTATTTCGATATTATTAGTAAAACTTCCATCATGTGCGGCGCTAAAACGTATGGTATAATTAGCTGTGACCTTATAACCAGGTCTTTTATTTAAGACCTTTATCGGTTTTAAGTTATGATTTTTTTTTTTGATAATAAAATACACGTATTTTTGGCTTCTTTAACCGGTTTTAGAATCATGATTTCTCCTGTCCAAAATGTCCATTTTCAACAACTTGTCGAGCACAGTTGCGTTATCATGACGAGAGTAAGCACATGGATAAGATTATCCCCTGTACCAACACGGACTGTACAAAAAAGTTTTCTTCTGAGCGCCTTTTGCAGCTTCACATCAAGGAGGTACACGATCCCAAACCATTTCCCTGTAACCAATGCACAGAAGGATTCATGTATAGGCCTGTGTTCGAAAAATTTAGAACGACATGGGTAATAATTTTTTTTTATAAAAATCATGTCTTTTTCACTTTTTTTGGGGGTTAAAATTGAGAACCAGACATATACGGTACAGTCCCCACTCCAAATAGGTAACACCCAAATAGGTAACAAATGACGTAATTACCCAAATAGGTAACAACTTTTTTTTCAAATTTCAATTACCCAAATAGGTAACAATTTTTTCACAATTTTACAGAGGGAGTTGGTTATAAGGTCACCCATTTATGCCGTTATAAGGTCAAGTCAGTTTTTTGCACTAAGGTCAAGTCACTTTTTTTTCTATAGAAATCATGTCTTTTTACACTTTTTTTTTATAAAATCATGTCTTTTTGAACTTTTTCCCAGCACGAAGGTCTTATTGTGGAAAAAAATTTAAAGTTGGTAATAAGGTCAAGTCAGTTTTTTAGACCTTGATCTTAAAACCAACCCCCTTTGTATATATACGTTATTGAAGATGAATTAATTCCAATTTTCATGAAAATTTTCCTGTCGAAAAAAAATGAAATAAAAAAAACACAGTCAGATACACAGTAGAACAAGCTTCTGTTATGAGAAACAATAATTATTTTTTTATTCAAGGCCCAAACTAAAATGGGTTTTCCTATCTCGATACATAATAACTACTACTACGTATATAAAACATCAAAAAGGCCATTTTTTGGCTTAGAAAACCCAATTACCCAAATAGGTAACAATAACCCAAATAGGTAACAAAAATTTCAGAACGATGTTGTTACCTATTTGGGGTGGGGACTGTATATGATATACCGTATGAGTCATACGGTATGACCTTCATTTTTAAAAATGAACCGTTAAATTAAAAAAAAACGAAACTAATATTTTAAAAATTGTAAGACGAGATACGTTTTTTTTGTAATTTCAATACACCAGGTGCGCCGTTATGTTACAAAACCAAATAAAAAAAAAAGTGTAACATAACGGAAAACTGTAACATAACGGGGCAGTGCTTAGGCGATTTCGCTGGAAAACGCCAAACACATTAAGAATGTAACATATCGGTCGAACGGGGAAAATATTGCGCAATACGTGTTTTTTTTGTACAAATTGTAACATAACGGAAAATAGTGATTACGTAACTTGAATGTTTTGCGAAATACGCGTTTTTTTACAAATTGTAACATAAGGGCGTAGTGCGTAGGCAAAAACGCCAGAAATTTTTTTGCTGAAAATGTAACATAACGGGACGACCGCGAAGAATTGTAATATAACGGGGTGGAACATAACGGCGCATCTGGTGTATTTGCCAAGTTCATGGCCACGTGGGGAGCATGTGAGCAACATTATCGTGTCCTAAGTAAAATTAAACTATTCGTCAAATGATTTTTTTATCAAAACATGTAAATAATGTAAATAAATGGTAAATGTATATATACTTAAATTTGGAAGCTATTTTTTAATATTCTGATTTCGAAACCAAATATAGATGCTCACTTCAAGAGCATGAAGAGCGTGTACATGGTTCTGGATATCAAGTTTTATGTGACCTTTGTGACAAGCATTTTCGAAAGAATTGTATAAAACGTGAGTTTAGAGTATTAGAATGCGGTATGCAGCATACCGCATGCAAGACTTTTCAAGTCAAGTATGGCTCTGGATATACAGGGGGGTTGGTTATAAGGTCAGATATTTTGTGCCGATATAAGGTCAGACATTTTGTGCCGATATAAGGTCAAGTATAAGGTCAAAAATCTTGTAAATCATGTCTTTTTACGTTTTTTTTCTATAAAATCATGTCTTTTTACGTTTTTTTTTTCTTTAAAATCATGTCTTTTTGAACTTTTTCCCAGCACTAAGGTCTTATTGTGGAAAAATAAATTTCAGGTTGGTTATAAGGTCAAGTCAGTTTTTTGCGAAGTGCATTATGGTCAAGTCAGTTTTTTAGACCTTTACCTTATAACCATTCCCCTGTAATCTTTTATCTACAGGTCAAGTCATTTTTGTCAAAGGTCTTACAGGGGGGTTGGTTATAAGGTCAGCCATTTGTGCCGTTATAAGGTCAAGTCAGTTTTTTTGCACTAAGGTCAAGTCAGTTTTTTTGCACTAAGGTCAAGTCAGTTTTTTTTTCAAGATAAATCATGTCTTTTTTTTTGGGTAAAGACCCAAATCGTGTCTTTTTACAGTTTGTTTCTATAAAATCGTGTCTTATGAACGTTTTTCCCAGCACTAAGGTCTTACGGTGAGCAATTTTGGAAGGTCAATTGATGTTTGTTGGGCCTGATTTTATAACCAGACACCCTGTGTCATTTTTCCATGAATAGAAAATTCCATTTATTACAGGCCATAATAATAATAATCTATGTTTTAGGCCACAAACGTTTAGTTCACGGAGTTGCTCTTGACAATAAGCCAATAGAATTGGACCTATTCGAATGTGACCTTTGTGACGCAAAATATAAACATAATTATGAGTTAACTGGNTTAGCGAGCCCAGACCTCGCATCATGGAAAACTAAGAAAAAACGTTAAAAATACCATTTTTTCAAGTTCAAAACGCTCTAATTTTTTTTCTTATGAATTGCCAGGGCTAATTTTTGGCAACCAGATACTTTCAAATGTGCTCTTTCCGATGAGATGTACTACATCACCTTACAATTTTATAGGAAAAAAATTTCGACTTTTACGAAAGTTGTTCATAATTTACGATTCATAATTACGATTTTTTTTTCTTGATTGGCCTTAAATGCATCTCCTGTCAAAATCTCCTGACGACGACTGTCGTTTTTGACCGTGGACAGCCTAGCTTGACTACAAAAGTGTTTTTCTGCGTATTCATAACTTTTTTTGACCGTTTCACCCCATTAGGGGTTTGTTTCAGGGCTACAAATAGATTCATCTGACGTTTATAATGTAATGTTACTCCGCAAAATAAAAATTTTTAAAATTTAAAATAGCAGTGCTTAACTCATCGAAGTACTGTAAAAAAAAATTATTTGACGCACAAATTGTATTATACTCTTCGCCATTTACTCTTATTATTCATTAAGGTTATATAATGATAATTATATAATGATGACTAATAAAGTTCACCACAAAAATTATTCATTTCGTATTCCTTGTCGCTCATTGGCTGATCAGCGCTGGGTAACACAACGCGTCTACTTGCCTCGCCATCGCAATACTAGACCTCTTGAAGATCCAACGAGACAAGCATGACACTAGCAAAAAAACACGAGAATGTAAATTATTTACCATACTCACTAGACAAAATTTCATCTGTTGCCGAGTGGCAATAGTCTTCAGACGGTACACACACTTCCCCCTGGGAGTTAAACTTGGAAGCTATTTTTTAATATTCTGATTTCGAAACCAAATATAGATACGCACTTCAAGAGCATGAAGAGCGTGTACACGGTTCTGGATACCAAGTTTTATGTGACCTATGTGACAGGCATTTTGGAAAGAATGGTATAAAACGTGAGTTTAGAGTATTAGAATGCGGTATGCAAGACTTTTCAAGTCAAGTATGGCTCTGGATATACAGGGGGGTTGGTTATAAGGTCAGACGTGTTGTGCCGTTATAAGGTCAAGTATAAGGTCAAAAATCTTGTAAATCATGTCTTTTTACGTTTTTTTTTCTATAAAATCATGTCTTTTTGAACTTTTTCTAGCACTAAGGTCTTATTGTGGAAAAATAAGTTTCAGGTTGGTTACAGGTTGTATAAGGTCAAGTCAGTTTTTTAGACCTTTACCTTATAACCATTCCCCTATAATCTTTCATCTACAGGTCAAGTCATTTTTGTCAAAGGTCTTACAGTGGGGTTGGTAATAAGGTCAGACATTTTGTGCCGTTATAAGGTTAAGTATAAGGTCAAAAATCTTGTAAATCATGTCTTTTTACGTTTTTTTTCTATAAAATCATGTCTTTTTGAATTTTTTCCTAGCACTAAGGTCTTATTGTGGAAAAATAAGTTTCAGGTTAGTTATAAGGTCAAGTCAGTTTTTTCAAAGTGCATTATGGTCAAGTCAGTTTTTAGACCTTTACCTTATAACCATTCCCCTGTAATCTTTCATCTACAGGTCAAGTCATTTTTGTCAAAGGTCTTACAGTGGGGTTGGTAATAAGGTCAGACATTTTGTGCCGTTATAAGGTTAAGTATAAGGTCAAAAATCTTGTGAATCATGTCTTTTTACGTTTTTTTTCTATAAAATCATGTCTTTTTGAATTTTTTTTTTTTGCACTAAGGTCAAGTCAGTTTTTTTTTTCAAGATAAATCATGTCTTTTTTCACTTTTTTTTTGGGTGAAGACCCAAATCCTGTCTTTTTACAGTTTGTTTCTATAAAATCGTGTCTTATGAACTTTTTTCCCAGCACTAAGGTCTTACGGTGGGCAATTTCGTAAGGTAAATTGATGTTTGTTGGGCCTGATCTTATAACCAGATACCCTACAGACAACCCACACATGTCATTTTTCCATGAATAGAAAATTCCATTTATTACAGGCCATAATAATAATAATCTATGTTTTAGGCCACAAACGTTTAGTTCACGGAGTTGCTCTTGACAATAAGCCGATAGAATTGGACCTATTCGAATGTGACCTTTGTGACGCAAAATATAAACATAATTATGAGTTAACTGGGCACGTTAATCGAGATCATCTGAATATAAGGAATCACAAGTGCACTGAATGCGAAAAAGCTTTTTCTACCAAAAATCAGCTAACAGGCTTGGTTAATTAACTCTCAGGGGAAGGACTTTTTGATAACCCATAGCCTATGAGTCATAGGGAGAAATTGTGTGCACGTAAAATTCGCAATAATTCTGGTAAAACTGGTAAAGCCAAGTTGTAGAGCTCGTCAAAGTACGTCGATCTGACTATTAAGAAATTGATTTGGGCCACCAGGGGCCCTAGAGAGCTGTTTGAAATATCCAACCTACGCAAAAAACACCGTCAATCGAATTTTCTCGAAAAGTTGAGGGGGGTCAGCAATACCCGTTTTCCCTACGGGGCCTCCATATGCCTTAAGGAGGGGTCCGTCGTGTTGTTTACAAACTTAGCGTCTGGGAAAAATGCTATTTCAGCACTTTATAATAAATAAATTTAATTGTTTTCCCTATATACCAAGGAAGAACCGCTTCCGGCATCTCATGGCATTATTTTGGGTGACATAATTCTCAGCATTGATCGCGTATTGCGACTTGAACTTTTCAAAAACTCAAAAAAGACGTTTGAATAACTTGAAAACTGTTGGTGCTATGGATTTTGTTTTCCCGTTATAATGTTTGGAATAATAAGGCGCAAAAAATGACCAGACAGATTTTGCGAAATTGATCTAGAACAAAAAATATTTTGAAAAAACGAAAATTAGCGATATTCAACAGCTTGTGATTTCATGAAAAAAGATATCGAAAAAGATATCGAAAATCTGTCTGGTCATTTTCATCTAAAGTATTTGCGTTACATACTGCCCAAAAATGAAGTCGATCGCATTAGTACAGTTGAAGTTATTCGAAGGTCTTTACAATTTTGACTTCTAAAATCGAAGCTTTGGAGACAAAAAGTGGTTGATGCGTTGTGATTATTGTCGAAATATTCAATCAAATTATGTTTACATATTTTTTGGGATATTTTAGACTACAATGATGTACAAATTAAAGTTCAAAAGAAATTTGAACCTGAAGTATTTTTCAAAAAATGTATGGCCATTTTTATTAATTTCAATTTTGGTCGGAATTTTGAAAGCTCGAAATTTCTAGAACTAAGTAGCCAAGTGAACTTGGTAATGCTTTATAATATTAGTTAACATCTTGAACTGTAGTAAAAACATAAAATTTAGGACACAAATACGATTTACTGATTTTCAGGTTTAGTTTGTACACAACATGACGGACCCCTCCTTAAATCGACGAAAAAAATAAGTTGCGTGTCTATATACACACACTTCCCCCCTGGAAGTTAAACAAAATTTAAACGAGAAATATTTTTTTCTAATTTTTATCACCTCTCGCCCTGAGCTTTAACCAACCAATAAAAGAACATTATCGAGCAATACACAAAGGCGAAAGGCCATATGTCTGTCAATATTGTGGGGATACATTTGGCTTCGGCGGCGCCCATTATGCACACGAAAATCGTCCGACCTGTAAAGTTAGGAAAACAATGATTGCGAAAAACCTGAAGTGAATTCAAAAAGAATTTACATAAAGAAAAATGTCATTCGCTCAATGGAATAGTGGTAAAGTCTGACGTTTTGACTGTTATATGCCAAGACATTTATGGGAATAAAATTGACTACAGTAAAGGCACATGCGGATTTTTGGCGGAGGACCTCGCATGCTTCCAAATATTTTTTCTGCGCCTTCTGTAATTTTGATTCGAAATATGGTTATTGTTGAAACCTACTACGTTTTGAGTACACAGGTTAAGTACTTAACCGTCCACTAAAAATTTTTCAAAACTGGACGGTTAAGCTGGTAGGGCGTAGGTTAATTTTTTGGGGAAATTAAAAAAAAAACGAAGTGGACGGTTAAGCAAAAATAGCCATTTTATATAAAAACTTGATCTCCTACAACACGTGACTCTTTTCTATGACTGGTATTTTTTACTATTTTATACCTTTTTACTCAATTGACCATTGAAAAAATTTTAATATTGCTATATGACATTTTTGAGAAACAAAGAGAAAATTTTCAAAATAATTTACTAAAAAACGGACGGTTAAGNAAGAAATAGTCAGACCCTATATGAAGTAAGTTTAATAAAATCTTACTCGCGAGATGAAATATGCTTCAACTGTCGATTATGCGAAGGAGGTATTTTCTTCGAGCACCAAATGGCAAAATTTTTGAAGCATTTGCTGCAAAGTCATGGTTTTAACAACACTGAAGTACCCAGGAAGCGTATAAGATATGATGATACTTTTTCTAGAACTTTCGAAAATACCGAGTCGGAAGAAACTGATAACATCATACAGGAAACTGAGCTTTACTCTACAGGCAACTCAGATTTTGTTGAACTGGCCGAAGACGTAACAAGAACTGTCCAAGAAGAACTGGTCGAAAACGAGCCGCTGGAAGAAGATTTGGTCAAAGTAGAACTGATCCAAAATGAACTGGTCGAAAAAGAATCGACTGTAAATGAATCGATCGAATCAGAACCGATGGATAATGCAGTGATTCAAGAAAAACCGGTCAGACAAGAACCAAACGCAATAGAAATTTCTATAAAAGAAAAAGAAAATATTATTCGAATGGCTATGACTCAGGGTTCAAAATCTGCCATACGATCCTGGATCCAAAAACACTATCCAGAGTATTTTGATATGAATGAGAAAATCGGTTGGTCAAAATGGGTTTCAAGCGTTAATATGTGGGTTGATGATCACACGATTCTCCATCAACGATCCACTCTTAATAATTGTCCGGTCGTAATTGAACCGATAAAAAATGTACCGGTCGAACAAGGAATGATTGAAAAAAGTTCGGTCATACAAGGACCAATCGAAATTGTACCGATTGAACAAGAACCGGTCGAAAAAGAAGTGGTGGAATATGAGGTTCTCGAAGAAGAATCGGTCAAAATAGAACTGATCGAAAACGAACCGATGAACCATAAACCGGTCGAAAATGAACTGGTCGAAAACAAATCAACTGTAAACGAATTTACCGAAAACCTGGTCACAAAAGAACTAATCGAAATTGTACCGATTCACATACTACCGACCCTAATATTACCTACCGATGAACAAATGATTACGGAAGAACCGGTCGAACAAGAACCGACCAAAGCAGCACCTCCCTTAATATTCCTCACTTCAGAAGAAAAAGAAAATATTATACGAATGGCGATGACGCAGGGTGAAGAATCTGCCATACGATCCTGGGTCTAGGGTGAACACAAACTACGAGTTCAGAAATAGGGAAATCAATATTCAAAATACGAAAAGTACACCATCTAACCCGTTATTTTACCACTCTTTATATTAATTCCGTTAAATTCCGTTATCTTAACAGTTTTTGTGGTTTGATAGTGTTAATATACCGGTTTATGTTGTATAAACTTTGTAGCATGTGTAAAAAAAAATTAATTTCGAAAAAAAAATTTAGAAATAAACTGCGTGAGTTGAAATTTTTTAATTTTTTTTCTTTAATTTCGGCAGCATTAGGTTTAAATGGAAGCCATTTATTCACTAAATACATATGATATGATATATCATATATGATATATGTATATGTACATCATATATCATATATGATATATGTATATGATTCCTAAGTTCAAGTAGCTGTGCCTAGGGGCTAAAATGGGGGAAAACTTTTATGGAGTTATTTTATCAGTGAATCAAGCTCTTCATCCTAGTATATATATTTATTTGCTTTGGTTACTTGTTAAAAATACGTTCTCCATGCGTTCACCCTACCTAGGTCCAAAAACACTATCCAGACAAATTTGATATTCATGAACAAGACGGTTGGAAGACGTTTACGTGGGAAGTAAATAAGTGGGTTGCTAATCGCACTATTCTCCGTATGCGGCCCATGCCCAACAATTTCAAACCAAATTTAACAAAAGAAGAAAACGATGAAATATCAAGAATATGTGTAAAGTTAGAAGCAGAGGGGGAGCACAATTTTATAGTACAGGGGATTCGTTCATTTCTGGAATTGCACTATCCAGAAGGACAGGGATTTAAAAGTGTGCTTAAAATTTGGTGTTAAAATACATGTAAAATGTATTCATGTTAAAAATATAAGTGTTTAAAATAAATATTCTAATTAAAATTTGGTGTTAGATAAATTGGTCTTAAAAATTGTTTGGTAAAAATATTGGTGGTAAAAATTTGGTGTTAAAAATTTGATATTAAAAATTTGGTGTCAATTAATTTGATGTTAAAATATTTGGTATTAAAAGTTTGTTAAAAATTTTTCGTAAATGCTTACGGTTAGGAAAAATTCTACCAATTCCGGGTTGTATCAATTCACACAAGGTCATATACCGGCATTTTGTGAGCTTTTATCACAAAGGTGGTTTTATATATCCCTACTATAGAATACTATAAGCATAAATTTTTCAATGACTGGAACTCTTGCTGTCTTTTTCAAGGGGTAATGAGGAATCGCATACGCCGTTGTGTACAAAATTATAAAAAGTTTGGATCATCAAAGAAATTTAGAACCACCAAATTTGATTCCCCAAATTCAAATATAAAAACGAAAACGAAACCTAAGGAACCGATTAAACATAATTTTAAGATAAGATTCCAAATCAAATCCAAGTGGACTCCCTATCTGATCGTTATATCTTAATAGCATAGGAGGAGAGGAGACGGGCCAATCAGCGACGCGCGCGCCTCACACGTGATACACACGCTAGAGTGTACGCCCACAAAACACTCTAAATAAATCTTAAACTCATAATAAATCGGAAAAAACAAGTCTAATCAAAAATAAACAATTCATAAATAATTTTTTTATATAATTATTTTTCAAAAATTTAAGGTTAACAATTTTTTTCATAAGGGAGATCGAGAAGTAAAATAATTACAGGGGGTTGGTTATAAGGTCAGCAATTTGTGCCGTTATGAGGCCAAGTCAGTTTTTTTTTTGCACTAAGGTCAAGTCAGTTTTTTTTTTGAGTAGCATGTTTTTTGGAAAAAATCTTTAAAATCATGTTTTTTTTGGATGAATTAATGTTAAATCGGTATAAGGAATCGGTGTTACCGATTTCATGTCCTGAATGCCCTTACACTACCACGAATGCTGCAACCCTGCGGTATCATATCGAGAGGGCGCACATGGAGAAAGTTATCCCCTGTATCAACAAGGACTGTACGAAAAAATTTTCTACTGAGGTAGCTTTCTCAAGGTTGCACCACAATAAGTATTCATATAGGCATAGACCTTAATAGTCTATTGATGATTTTTTTGTATTTATGAGCCAAGGAAATTTGTGGACATCTTGATTTGTAATAAGTAAAAACAACGAATTAAGACTTTACAATTTAATACGCCATTGTACCCCGCTATCCGTTATGTTTCAATCTAACCACATTTATGAAAAAACCGTTTATGATAAATGGAAACGGACAACGGATTAAAAAACTGTAAATATAATTTGCTGCTAAGTTTCCTTGTCTCCTAATACAAATTACCTAAACAGCTATTATGGTCTCGTCCCCATAAAAATGTAAAATTTGGTATAACCTTAAAAAAGCTATTAAAGCGGCTTTTGAAGAAACACATCAAGGAAGTTCATGATCCTAAACCATATCCCTGCCCAAAATGTACTGAAGGTTTCATTAGCAGGCCGGTGATCGAATTTTTTTTTGGCGGGGTTCTAGGTTACTTTTCTCATATATTTCTTACAAGAGTTGTCATGGCAGTCGTTCAGACATTGACCTTATAACTAACAACGCCTGTAGAATATTTTAATTTCGAACGCTAATGCAGAAGCCTTCTTCAGCAGCACGATAATGATGTACACGGTCCTGGACCTCAAGTTACGTGTGACCTTTGTGGCAAGAAAATATGTAGTTTGAAAAGTGAGTTTTCGTTTTTATTCAATCATTATGACCATATGGCTATAGGCTATAGCTTATCAACCGTGTCTAATAAATACAATACATAAATGAAATCCATCCCATCATGATGATGACAATTTCTAGATCTATAAACATATTGGAATACGTAACATATAGGAAGACGGCCTCTATATTCAAGCAGCAGTGTCATGAGTACATTTTCGCCGCGCGCCACCGGATAGTGAATCCGGGCGCGCGGTTAAGTCCTTTTTTATAGTATACAAAGTGCGCCGTTATATTTCACTGTCCCTGCTAGTGCCGTTATGTTTCACATGTTAAAGTTTTTTCGTGAAACATAACCGCGCACCCGGTGTACTAATATATTGTATTGTCAAGGAGAATTTTATTTGATTGACCTATACTGTATAGCCTATACAGTATATAGGCTATACACTAGAATAGTCTAGGTCAGTCAAATACAATTTTCCTTCAAACAACAATATATTAGTACGCCGGGTGCGCCGTTATGTTTCACAAAAAAACCTCTAAAAAACGTGAAAAGCTATAGTTTATAAACTTGACATTCCAGAAAAGTTATACTATCAAGCATATAAGTTATAAACAATATTTTAGGCCACAAGCAGCGGATTCACGGAGTAGGCCTGGACAATAAGCCGATAGAATTCGAAATTTTTGAATGTGACCTTTGTGATCAAACATTTAAATATCAGAGCTCTCTTACTAGTCACATAGACCGAGTTCATCTGAAGGTCAAGAATAACAAGTGCAATGAATGTGGAAAGGCTTTTTACAGCAAAGAAACACTACAAGGCTTGGTTCGTTAATAACATATGGAAAATTAGGTTTTTAGACATTTTGTAGGAGAGCCACGGGTGTTTTTAAGTTTAATTTCTAGTTTACAAGTACAGGGGGTCTCACATTAAGGAATAATTTCACCAAAAAGATTTTAAAAAATAAACAAAAGGGCAACGTTTAAAATAAGGGACAAAAATAGGAAACCGTCCTCGGTGCACTCCGTAGTGGACTTAAGATGTATCTACAGGGGCGTCTGGTTATAAGGTCACAAGGTGTGATCGTTATAAGGTCAAGTCATCATTTTTGCAGTAAGCTCATGTCATTTTTTATGTGAAATTTTTTTGTGAAGAGTGTATTTTGGGAAAAAAATCTTTGAAATCATGTCTTTTTACGCTTTTTTTGGATGAAGACCTTTACTTCAACGTTACCTAACCAGTTAAAGAACACCAACGAGCAATACATAGAGGCGAAAGGCCATATGTATGCCGGTATTGTGGGGATTCATTTGGTTTTGATGGGGCGCGCCACATTCACGAAAATCGGCCTACGTGTAAAGTCAGGAAAAAAATGATTGAGAAAAACGCCGAATGAATTCTAGATAATTTTTGATTTGTTTTTTACTGTTTTTTTTTCTGAAAAAACACACGTCTGAAAACTCACGACTGAAAAAAAACATAAGCTAATTTTCCTCATTTTTTTTTATTTGACAGCTATAAGGCCAGTTTTTTGTTCAACATAAATCATTTCTTTTTGGTGAAGACCTCCCCCCGTTTTTTTTTTTGAAGAAATCATGTCTTTTTACTCTTTTCGGGACAGTTAAAAATTCAAAATTAGTTTTTTTTTAATGCAATAAGGACCAGTATGTTTTTTGGGCTTAGCCATATAACCACACCTCCTGTACATGTTTTCTTAAACATTATAACCGTCAAGGTAGACTAACCAATAAAAGAACACCAGGGGTCAGTACACACAGGTGAAAGACGGTACAAATGTTCATATTGTGGAGATACGTTTGCCTATAATAGGTCATATTTCACCCATATTAACCGTCCGACCTGCAAAGTCAAAAAACGACTCAATGAGAAAAATGGAGAATAAATATAAAGGGGTTAAAAAGATTTAAAAAAAAACTTAAACTGTTCAAACCTCTAATTTGTTTTTCATTAATTCATAAGTACTTGTCAAAGTTCCTTCTTGAAACTGGTTAGAAGTGGCGGTTATAAGGTTATAGATTAAGGTGTATAGGAAGTGTTCTATAACACTAAAATCATAAAATAATTTAAAAAAGGTTATGTCACGGAATTTGTCCTTGAACTTTTTGCTAGGGTGTTGGTTTTAAAGTAATCGAGTTATATCAAAATCATGTCTTTTTGAGGGAAGTTTCCGAAAAGTCTTTTTTTCCTTCGTAACTGATTTCTATATATTTGGGGTTGGGTATATTCTATATAATTTGAGTTTCATTTTCTAATTGTCCGTAGAACAAAAAAAAAGAAAGAAATTCGTATTTGTTTTTTCGCGTTCTTATGGTAACGCGGCCAGTCACAATTGGCATAAGGTGTTACGCTTACAATATAATTTGGGTTTGATTTCTGTATAATTTCGGTTGTATATATAATATATAGCGTGAACGCTGTAATATTATTCATAACCTGCTTATTTTCGTTTGATCTTTACAAACATTTCAAGTCTCTAGATGTTAGAGTTTTCAAATGAGTACAATTTCTCTTAAGGAGGTATCAGTCGATTTGTTTACAAACTGAATCCG